>VUQR01024154.1:22956-63254 GCA_015108515.1 Hemichromis elongatus
CGGGGGGGGTGTTGGGGGGGGGGGGGGGGGGGGGGGGGAGTGGGGGGTCCCCTGCGTGGCAGCGGCCATCTTGGTTTTAAGAATGAAAGGAAGAGAAGGAGGAGGAAGAAAAGAAGGAGGAGGCTGACAAAGAAGATAGATGAAGAGAAATGACAGCACGACAGAGAGTAACCACAAAGGAAAGGAGAGCAGAAGAAGTTAAGACTGAGAGTGAGAGGACATTAGACAGAGAGGGAGAGACAAGGAGAGTGAAGTGGGGAGCGGGGGAAGGGGGGGGCGCGTCGTACTTACGTTGATTTCACTGAGAATGACGTCTATTATGCTGCCAATTACGATGAGGAAATCAAACACATTCCAGGGATCACTAAAGTACCCCTACACAGGATGAGGTGAGCAAGAGGAGGAGGAGGGTAAGAAAGGTAGGTTAGAAGGAAAAACAACATCTGCTGCCACTTCGCAGCCCCTATCAAGGTGGTATGAGGTCGTACAGTACACTGAGGAAACAGAAAGAAAATCAGCTACACTCGACGAACCAACACATGAAAGGATAAGAAGTTTCCACTGTGCTATCTGTTCATCGGGTGCAGCTAAATTTCCTGCGCTGTGAAGGATGGTGGGTTAAATGGCGGTTATTTACATCTTCCACGTGCATCTCGGGGCTATTCAGCAAAGCTGTGGCAGTGATTACATTGAAAGCCGACTTTGTTTATTTAACTTATTGTGGGCAATTCTTTATCAGCGCTGGTACAAAGGAAGTATTTATGCAAAAATACATCCATATATCTTCAGGCCAGAATGGTATTATCCATATTTATTTTTATAGTGTAATTACAAAGAGCTGCTTCTCGGTACATTAATGAACCTTGGAGTTTCGTTTGCACACACTGTTGTCTAATACATCACTGTGATTTTTTTTTTTTTTTTTCAAACACATTTGCACCACTTTGACTTTTATCATTTTCGGTCATATTTTTTGCATATTTTACTACCAATGGAACTAGCGACTAGCTATAATATTTTTAACAAAAATATTAAGTTGTAAGGTACGCGTGACAAATATCACGCAATTGTTTGCACCACTTGCTAAATTGGTGGATACACACACTGACGGGGAATGCAGATCAAGCTCGCTGATCTATTTTAAGCTTCTTCATCTGTCATCAGCAGCTGAGATATCATAAAAAAAAAAAAAAGGGAAAAACTCCTCCTGCCATAATTCATCTGCACAGTGAAGATATTAGAAGGTATCCTTGGCAACAGTGGTTTTAATGAAGCTGCTTTCAGTTTTAGGAATAATAATGAGAATATAGAGTTAAATATTAGTCAAACAGAGGTATTGGCATTAGTACCCACATATTCATTTATGGATGGATAAATCGAGAAATTAGACAAAAAAAGCATTGTAGTCTAAATAAATAAATAAATACTTTGATTCATTAAAGAGTTAAAACCATACAAATTTAAAACGAGGGAAAATACTGTAAAAACATGTAAAAGTCTTTGTTAGAGTTACTGTTGCCCATCCTTGGATCAACCTATCAAAATGTATTGAGGTTAAATAGAATGAGGCAAACATTACTAGAGCGAATTCCTGGCGTCTGTGAAACCTGAGAAGCAAAAGCATTAGTGAGCTCCTCCGTCCTGTGTGAAGGCTGTTTAAGGCAAAAGTTTATCAAGGCAAGGAAAAGTATACAAAACACCATTTTTCCTAAGCACTGTTCTTTGTAGCTTGGGAATCTGTTGTCATGCTGCACCACAATAAACTAAAGAAAGAGAGATGGAAAACAAGTAGCAGTATGTACGCATTTTATATGTAAAGAGTCACAACTTAACCGGTGACACTTTGATACTTTTTTAAAAAGAAAAATGCTGCCTTCATGATCTGGCAGTTCATCTTCCTCACATACATAATGCAGCACAGCACGATGTAAATTCCCAAGTCCTAAAATTCATTGTTACAAAATCCACCGTTGGCTAAAATACTGCAGAGCATGCATTAAGTTACTCAGACAAAATGTTCTAAATATAGCACTTCAAAAGTTATTACAAGATAACTATCTTGCAACTATTTAAATAAAAAGCAAAAACTTTGCAGAGCATTGTTTGAAAAAAAAAAAACCCAACTAAACAAAACAACAGAAGACGTGATTTTAATTAGTGGTTGGAAAACATTGTGTGCAAAATAGTAGATGGTTTTCATTAATGAACTCAATTAGCTTTTGTAATAACAGGAAAACTTTTGTTCTTTTGATTAGTACAATGCAACAGTATTGAAAGGAGTGAAATACAATATCAAACTATGTTATTGCTGTTGATTGCGTTCAAGATTCTCCACTAACCCTGCTGTAATAAGAGGGAGCATGCCCATCTGTTACTGTTTAAATAGCTGAAGCACCAGGAAGTTCTTAGATTGGGCACGGTAACAACAGCAGGATAACAAGGGAACAATGGGATTAAGCACATAAATGCTTTCCTCTAATCATGGTTTAAATCCATTGTATCATAAGGAAGGAAATGAAAAAGAATTATGAAAATAGAGTACAACAATCCGTCTTCTGCAATGCTGTGACTCAAAAGCCTTTTAAAAAAACTATTAAACTCTTTTCCTTCCGGGCTGCAATGAGCACTGATAGATAGAGCTGTGAATTTACTTAATTCCGTCTTACATCATATTATAAAATGCCTCTTTGTCTGTGCTTTTTCACATTTCTCTAGTCTGTAGTGCTACACAGGTATCACTGTTATTCTAGCCTGTTGTTTGAGTAGTGAACGTACCCTGGGTTTGAAGGCGATCAGTTTTAGGATCATCTCAACAGTGAAAAGTCCAGTGAAGAGCATATTGAGGATGTTCATGGCATCATTGAAATTTTTGGTCTGTCCATGATGCTGCAGGAAAAAAAAGAAGCACCAACTCATTACACGATGTTAGCTCTATGGGAGTTTTTTTTTTCTTTCTAAATGTACACACACATTACTCACCTGCATGGCCAGACAGATGGTGTTGAGAAGGATGAGTGTGAACATCAAATACTCAAAGTAGGTGGAGTTGACCACATACCACACCTTGTACTGGTAAGGGTTCTTGGGGATGTAGCGACGCAGTGGACGAGCCTTTAGAGCATACTCCACACACTGACGCTGTTGCAGACACACACACACACAAAAACGCATAGGTGAGCGCTTGCCATTTACATTTGTCTGCTGATGTAGTTCCAAAAGTATTCAGCTGTGTGTCTCCCTGTGCCCAGACAGTCATGGAGGAAAAGCTGTAGAAAAGTCTTTTGGCTTGCTAAAAAAGCCAGACTACTCCTCTATCCTCTGTCTGCATTTACATGCTCTTTTTGAAACATGGATCATCTCAGAGAACATAGCCGCAGGCCTTGGCCTCACTCCTTTCGTAAGGTTTAGTCTCATCTTGTTTGAACTGCTGCTGCAGCTCCTCCTGGCTGGACTCCTGAAGTGGTTCTGCCCCTAAAACTCATGTTCAGCCTTTTCAGATTCATCCGTGTCACACCCCCATTGCCTGGCTCTTATTCCTCCTCCCTTGTGGCTCCTAAATGACACAATGACTTTCCCGCTCCTGTCAGAACAGTAGAATCACTCCAGTGTACCTTAAAAAAAAAAATCACTCTACTGTATGTCTGCCTTACTGTGAGATTTAAAGACAGAAAGATATCAATATACAAAAAAAAGAAAAGCTGCACAAGTACTAGTAATTTTGTAGCGTAGTAACCTTACACAAAACAGACACGAGCACTACCTGGTTTTTGTCCAGCTCGCAGTTCTTATATTCTTGCTCCCCTTGTTCCTGGAATGTGACGATGACGAAACCGACGAAAATGTTCATCATGAAGAAGGCAATGATGATGATGTAGATGATAAAGAAGATGGAAATGACCACGCGGTAGTTGTAGATGGGCCCCACATCCTCAGCGTGAGAGTCAATGGCTCGGTACAGTAACCTGACAGAGAGAAGGGGGAAAGAAACAATCAGAAATTAAAAAAGAAAGTTGCATTTATTCTACTGTTTAGTAAGAAGCTTCTGACCACAACTTCTTTTTTCTTTTTCTTTTTTCTTTTTTTTTTTTTACAAAAAACCCTACTTCTATTTGGACATTTTGCATGTGTCCAAATTGTTATTTATTTAAACAGTCAGTTGAGTCAGGCTGAAAACCTACTAAAAACCCTTTATATGTCATTATTATCACTTTGACCTTCAGATCAATCTAACAACCTTGAAGAAGAGGTCAGAGGTCAAATGTGACGTGATATTTTAAAACTTTATACGGTACTATCTCTATATTGACAATACAAACCACACTTACCACAGTTATAAGGCTTTTTGTCAATGTGGATTTTCAAGTCAAATTTTGATTTACTGTTAGCATGACCCCACTCTACACTCCTACAAAGATTTATCTGAAATCAGACACAATGACACGCACCCACTCACTTAAACCACAGAATTAACCTCCTTGGCAGAGGTCCATAATATATACATATATATAAAATGGGACCATAATATACTTTATTTTTTGGACCATAAGGCCTTCTGGATTATAAGCATTAAGCGAAACAAAACAGTCAGATAAGTCATTCTTCTAGCTTCCTCCACTTCCATACCACTGGTTCACTAATGTTGAATTCTCTCATAGCTGCTCTATTCCCATGTTGTTGCAGTATATTAATGACTAACCTGGTACTGTGGATGGATTATCTCAGTTGTTCTCCTGACTGAAGTTTGGTCCGTGTACAGCATCCTGCCATGCGATTGCATTTGTACCTAACCATCTTTATCGAGTGGATAAAAGTTAGGTCATCCTCCAGCTTCATTGCGTTTATGTGATGCTAACATAGCTGTGTTGCTAGTGATCACATAGCACATCATTATATACAAGCTAGTCTAACTTCAGTAACCCTACAAATGTCACTGCTGTTTAGTTTTCTGTCTTCATTTATGTTGGAATTGATAGCAGAGCTGTACATTTTTATTTTTTCAGAAATCTCCCAGTCAGAACATGGTATATCATGTTTAGGTGTAAACTAGCGAGCTAAATCCTGCTAACTTCTAACTCCGTTAAATTTAATAAATTCTGTTTTCATGGATACCTGGATGTTAAACTTCATTGTTACACCTGGTAAAGCAGCAATGCTGATCACTTTATTGAAGATGAAAGAATTTAGATAGTTTTTAACTCTCAGTGATGCCGCAGTGTTCGTTTGACTTTGGGACCTGAACCAGATGGAGTTTTGGACCCAGATTATTCTGCGAGGCTCCTGGCTACAGTAGCTGTAAGTCTCCGAGAATCCATCAAGCGGTGCAGTTTCGTAGCTTACCAAAGTCGTACTAAAACTTTTTTTGACAGATTTTTGAGCGTTGTGTACCACATAAAATCAGTTCGATGTCAGTAAGGACGACCAGAATTCATACATAAGGCGCACTATCGATTTTTGATAAAATTAAAGGATTTTAAGTGTGCCTAATAGTGCGGAAAATACAGCATACATGTAAATAAACATCCCCACTGTGTTGGTATATAGACACACCCTGGCCATCCCTCGAAGGTAGACACAGCAAACAGAGCCATCATGCCTTGTAGAACATCATCAAAGTTAAAGTCACTGTTCTCCCACACTCTTGGGGCTTTGTCAGGCTTCCCCACATCCCCGTCTTTATACGTGATGAAAGAACCTCTGTGGACACAAACAGACATGCTCACATGTAATGTATTTAGACTGTAAGAAAAACATTAAGATGCTGTCTGCAGGAGGGATCTCTTACCTGCACTCTGCCTGAGTCTGCTTAGAGTTGTCGGTACAGTAGAAGAACTTTCCCTGATGAAATGATGAGAAAATTTCTTATTCAGAATTTAAAAAACTGTTTAAAAAATACATTAAATAACTGATCAGATTCCATATTTTTACCTTAAAGAGTTGCACTCCAATACAGGCGAACATGAACTGCAGTAACGTGGTGACGATGACAATGTTGCCAATAGTCCTGATGGCCACAAACACGCACTGCACTACATGCTGCAAAGAACCCCACCAAATATGAGAGTGAGTGATAAGTGTATGCCTTTTTTTGGAGGACAGTTAAGTGTGCATTATATGTATTTTTAATGAAATGCATGACTATGTTAACCTTTAGTCCTTTGGCTCTGTTGATGGCCCTCAGTGGTCTAAGCACTCGCAGAACTCTCAGGATTTTTACAACATTAATTGCACTGGACCTGTAAACACACATTAGATTAAACTACTGACCTGCCAATTTGATTGACCACATCTTACCATTTAAAAAAAAAAAATGTAATGTTGGAACAACACACACCATAAACTGCTTTCAGTAGACTCTTTACTTTTAAACACAAACTGTGGAGGCTGACGCAACGAAAAGCTAAGGAAATGACAAAAAAAAAAGGAACAAAATACACAGGACAACTGAAAAAAAAGTTCACAAGAAAGTAAAAACGATGACACAAAAAACAACAACAACAACAACAAAAAATGATACAAAAAGGAATTGAACACAGCCTTGATTGTTTTTAGGGAAACATAAAGTAAAACTGAAATGTTGTCACGGCTTAGAGTGGAGAGGACCGAAAGGCGGGAGTAGTAACTGAAAGTGAGCAGTTTATTTGGCTGTTTAAAAATTGTGCAAAACACAAAAAAGACCAACAAACAGGAACTCAAAGGGGATGAAAAACCATAAAAAAACACATGGGAACAAAAGAGGGTATGAATACAGACGTCGTGACAAACAGAAAGGTCCGAGTATACATACACTGGGAACTCATTACATGATGAGACACAGCTAGGAAGAGGGCACAGGTGAGCCAGTCAGCAACAGGTAAAAACAATGAGGGGAAAAAAAATGAAAAGTAAAACTGGACACAGAAGACTAACCTTCCAAGTAGAAGAGCAAATAGAAAATAAAAAAAACAACAAATGGCACCGAGATATGAAGACAAACACTAAACAAGATATCAGAAACAGTGGGAACACAAAACAAAGACACCAACACAGACAAGACAGAGGAACTCAAAGACAGAGAAACAATGGGGGTACTGTGAGCATGAAAAACAGGAACAAAACCCAAGAACCCAGAACTCAACATCGAGCATTTCAGCACAACCAAACTACTGTTATTACTATTTTAACTAACATCCCATAGCTGTGAAAGGCATTCTTCTCAAGAAGTCCAATGTGTATAATTTTACTAAATAATAAATCTTTATGCTTATCTTTTTGCTGTAGTGTTATTAATGTTATTTATTTTATAAACAGAAACTACTTAGCTATGCACCTGCTTACTTTTTAGACAGTTTACAGCAAATTTAATGTTACGAGTAGTTATAGCATCAGTTATCAAGGGGTCACATTCAAAAACAGAAAGGAAATACAGTCACGTCCATAATTTGTTGGACAAAGACGCAATTTTTTTTTAAATTTTTGTAAACTACTACAGCGGATTTAAATCAATCAAATAAGATGTATTATGTTTTTAGTAAGTACAGCCATTGTTTAACACCATTTTCAGAGGCTAAAAAAATAATTGGACAATTAAATGACAAAGCACATTTTAAACATATTTTTAAACATCAATCTTAAAGAAATATGATCATACATGATGTTTTTTAGTTGTCTTTTGTGGTATTCCTGTCACTGTCCCCGTGTCACTCCGTCTGGCTTGCTCTGGGCTATAGGTTTTGTTATTGTTTTGATTTTGTGTTTCTCTTCCTCGCAGTCTCCTGCCTGCCTGGGCAGAGTTCATTATTGGGCTCCCGCCTTTGGCCCATGCACCTGCTCTGATAGACACCACCTGTTGGTGGATTATTCAAGTTTCCTCAGCCTCTACTTAAGGCTGTGGCTCGGAGCGTCTCATCGCTGAATTGTTTGCATAGCCCTAGCAAATCCTAGTAATTATTCTTGTCACCTCTAGCTCGTTTCTAACCTTA
The DNA here is from genome assembly GCA_015108515.1 of Hemichromis elongatus. NCBI lineage: Eukaryota > Metazoa > Chordata > Actinopteri > Cichliformes > Cichlidae > Hemichromis > Hemichromis elongatus. The sequence continues at coordinate 30,915 of VUQR01024154.1, forward strand.
GCTTCTGTGTATAGATTCCCTGGACCTGCCTGTATTACCCCTCCCTGGATTCCCAAGTTCAGCTGAGTGGCGTGGAGTGTGATCGGAGAAAAGCTGTACACGTTGTATATATCTTGCACCTGGTGTCTTGTAAATAAATGATTGAACTTAAATTCTCTTAAGCTTGCGTGTGCGCTTAAGTCCATTCCGTCCATTGTGACAATTCCAGCCCTTTGCACTGTTTCCCTATTGCTCTGATTTTTTAAAAAAGTTTATTACCTTAGTTTATATTATTTTTATGATGGCCTCCTTCACTTGCACTGACATCTCTTTGGGCCTCATATTTAAAAATGCAACCCTTTTTGCACCTCAGATATTATATTTGGATTTGTCATGAAATAACAAAGGAACCGGCCATCACAACAAGCTGTTAGTCCCCCAACTGTCCAATTGCTCTTTAGCCTCTGAAAATAGGAGAGTGTATATAAAAACTGTTGTAAACGGTTCATGCAAAATGTTTTGTAAAAACCCTTAAATTAAAACTGAAAGTCTGCACTTTAATCGCATCTTGATTGTTAGATGTAAAATTGTAATGATGTACAGAGGCAAAAGTGCCGAAATGATGTCACTGTCTGATAAATAATGGACCTAACTGTAGCTCCGTGGTTAACAAAAACAGATATTAGTAACAGTGTATCCGTTACATAATAAAAGGGCATAAAACACATATAATGTATGGACAAACGCATATAATGAAACAACACGGATGGGCCAACATAAAGACACAGAGAGACATTTACAAGCAAACTACTGTGCTGTAAAAGAGTGTCACTACAAGCCAAAGGTCAAATGGTGTGACCTTTTTCAGGTGGAGCTTTAAAAGAAAGTGGTTTACATACTGAGAAAAAAAAAGAATCAAATTAATACCTTGACATTTTGAGTTGTACAATAACTGTCTGGAAAGAGCTTCAGCATTAGTCCTTCTCTGATCTGAGGCAAATATTACCACATCTCAGCGTGATTATTAATACTTGAGCTGAGTTGGTCAAAGTCGCTTCCCTTTATTTGATAAGCCAGTTTTTCAGATAAATGAAGGAAAAATACAAAAACGCTTTCCACTGTGTGGCAAGAAAGGAAAAAAAAAGGTGTTTTCAAAATGTCAACAGAAATATATTTAAAAGAGTGACTTTCTTGATGGTTAAAGTCGTGATTCAGAGGGAAACATTACTCGGTGCTAACTTTGAAACAAAGAGTGAAAAACAAAAGAAAGAAAAAATACCCGCTGTGCAAATTTTTACAGAGAAATGTGGAAGTTAAAGGCACTTAAAGGTAGCTCACGTGGAGTAGGATGTTATCAATCGCATATCACAGTCAAACCAACTGCTAGGTTATTTGTGGAAATGTCAAATTATTTTAAAAGGCGATATTTTAACTGTCGAGAGTCTGATGACAGGGATGAAGCACGCCATCCGCCTGATGAAAAGGGACTCTGACTATCAATAAGAGAGCGAAAATAGATGAGGTCATCAGATATTGTTTTGCTATAGTTCTGTCTTCTCAGCCGATGTTAGCCATATTTCATGCTGTCACATTATGAGGCTTACTGGGGGTGACAACACAAACAAGCAATCTGTCATATGTAGTGTATACAGTAGAGGGTTTTTTTTATCAGATTTTTTCACAGCTTCTCTTCAGCTTATACATAAAATAAGTGCTTATTTGATAGGAGTAAAAGTAAAAAAACTATATCACAGTAGTGATTTAGTTGATGACAACACCATTGCAATTCTTTTAACTGTGATAAATAAAGAGAAATCCCACTCACTCGCTACCTTTAACAGGCAAAAACCACTGGATTCTAGCATTAGGGCATCATTTCTATAACCCAGGAGAGTTGCATTTATCTAGAAACATGAGAACTGAATTTGACCTGCCCCCAAAATCCATGACAAAGAGTGAAAAAAAAAAAGAGAGCAAAGTCATTAACATCAATTGGATATGAAATGCGACGAGATTATTGGAAGACCCAGGATAATTTACTCAATGTAACACATTTTCTGGTTAGAAACCAATTATGTTGCTGCTTGTAAAAGACGCATTCTGCAGTGGATCTCACTCAGAAAGAACTGCATGTGTTCATTTATTACAAGTTCAGCGTTATCCCACTCAACAAAACCATTGAATCACAGATTTAGATTGTGTTTTTTGTTCTTGCTTTCGGTGAGGCTTCGACTAAACTCTCCAAGACCATAGAAATATCAAATCAAAAAAGTGACAGCTTTACACGGTTCAGGTGACGGTCTGTTAAAGGGGTTATAACACGGACTAATATGGACTTACGTCGAGAAGTCTAGTCTATTAAGCATTAGAGACAGAAAGTGCAGTATAGAATATTAAACATCACAGCATTTCAATGAGTTATTTGCAAGAAGAAGAAGAGAACATTTTAATAAACATCACAAAGAGACAGCGGATTAGAAGTAATGAAGTGTGAACTTGTTATGAGAAGAAGCACGGAGCAATTTACTAATAAAAATGCTTTTTTTCCAACTAAGGCACTTAATTTGTCTCACGCAGTACTCACAATTGGTGTGACTATATACAAGACAATAACACAAATGCGTGTTTAATGATATTCGGAAATTGTTGGTAATATCGGTGAACAAAAGCTTACAACGTGACTGGAGGTAAAACACATGCACCATAAAGCATCGCGCGGTACTCACTGTATTCCAGAGGAGATGAGGGACACGCTGACCACCACCAAGTCCAGGATGTTAAAATAGTTTCGACAGAAAGAACCTTTGTGGAGGAAGGCTCCATAGGCCGTCATCTGCAGGGGTCAAAGTTCAAATTTATACCTTTTATCTTGAGCAGCAATAGTTTAGAAGGGTTTAATACCAAAGCCCATGCTAGCATATTAGAAACAACGTTACACTATATTGCTACATCTACAGTTTGTCTCTCTATACTACTATATCTAGTAAATAATTCTTGGCAATCACATCAATCAGCTTGTAATGATTAAATATTTTTTCACAGCAGCACAGCCAAATGTCAATTTTAGCAAAAAGAAACTGAATGAACAGTGAATTGATACTTTAGTGTGCATCATAAACATTAAATACTACCTTAAGAATGATCTCGATGGTGAAGAGCCCAGTAAACACGTGATCTGCATAGCCCAGGATCTAAAAATAAATACAAGACTGTATTTAAACTGGACTTGGACCCCTGCACAATATGCAAAGGCTTTCTGAATGAACAGAGACCAAAGATGTTACACTGTTTTATTTGCTATAACAAAGTTCAGACTGAATCAAGATTGTTTAACATCTCACAAAGCAAAGCTGAATGACTCAAGGCCACAGTATACCCGCTGTAATGGTCGCTTCGCTGACCACCGCAAGTGCTTTTAACAGAAACCCGTATTTATACCCGCCAATATGGCACAGGAAGTTACTGCAGTATTCTCCTTAACGATAGCTGTCACCATTAGAACAGTATCGCCACATATATAGGAGGAGAAGAAATGAGTCCTCAACCCAGCTGTGGTGGCTGTGGTGCAATGCGCCATCGTGCAACACACGATGTGAATTCAAAAATCAGCGTGCCACATCCACATCGCAAGCCTCAGGTCGAGCATAAACACACCATTAGAATGCACTTTTTTAGGGTCATAGTCTGTACATAAAAGATGGCTATAGCTACAGGGTCAAACGCCCATTGTATAGAAGTATACGTTTATATACAAGATAAAAAAAACAACAACATATAAACAGTCGTCTAGAGGCTTCAGAACATCAGTCTGCAAACCAATTGGTGACACCACAGCAGCTTTGTCCACTGCCTAGCTACAGTCTTTTTGTGCCCCATTAGCAGAAGTACTTTTGAAGATCTAAACTTGGTGAAACATGGATGTTTTTGCACAGCAGAGGGTACAACGAAAAAGTGATGAATTTGTGCTTATTTTTTTTTTAAAAACAGGACTTACAGTAAACCGTAGCATAACCTAAGTGACTCCACAACTTACTGAAATAATAATAATGTTCAGGTCCAAATGAACTAAAATAGAAATGCTGGAAAATCTGAAAAACAGGTTGTTTTATTTCATTACTGTTTAAAAATAAGGTTAATTGGTTTAGGCCAATATAATATATAATAGGTTCCTATACCAAATCCAGGGGAAATATAATAAAACTGATCATTATTGGCCTCTGAGGAATACGTCTCACTGACTGAGACAGGAAACAGTGTACAAACTCAGATACAGCACACATGGTGTTTACATTAGACTACAGCTCCATTACAGTCATAAACACCATATTAATTTACAAACAATAGGCTGATGTCACACAGCGAGTACAATTGCAGATATATCCTTCATATAGTGCAAAGAAACTGAAAGTGTTGCGGTTTCACAGCTCGCCTTGAGTCTAAATATCAAGTCTCCGCTACTGCATACAAATTAAAAGACAGAACTTCTTACACATTGTTAAAACAGACTGTGCAAACACTAAAACAGTAAATACATTCAATTCTTGATTAAATGTTCACATTTAGCAAAACAAACACAAAAAAACACCCTCACCCCTTTACTACTGTGTGTGTACAAAACGATACACTAACTACTCATTTTTCTTTTTGGCTAATAAAACAGTTTAAAAGAGAGCAAAGCTTAAGAAGCGTTTCATATCTTCTTAACATGAAGTTATTAACAGTTACAGTACTCGACACGAAATCTCATTAAGTGTAACGGGCCACTCACAATAAGCTTTGGTTCCTCTATAGCTATAATCCATTTAGGTCAGAATGAGTGTGCGTGTGGGCATCTAATTATGGCTACTGTGCCTTACTGTACATCCGGCATTGTATGTCTAAATTTACTGTTTTTATACTGTTAAATATGTTTGTTTTAATGTTTACAGGCGGCTGTGGCTCAGGCAATAGAGCCGATCGTCCAGTAATCATAATGTCGGTAGAGATACTGTCGAAATACTGCTCTGCATACTGAACCCTGATTTGCCCCAGATTTATTAATTGAAGTGTGCGAGTGTGTGTGAATGTTAGATAAAAGTGCTTAAGTATAGATAAAAGCAGTCTATAAATGCACTCAAATCGAGTAGACAGGCGTTATTTCACTTATACCAACCCATTTACCAATCGCGTATGCTACCTTATTTCTGAAGGAGTCGTTTTTGACAGGGTCTTCTGCCGCTAAACTGATGCTGCTGAGCAGGATGAAGAAGAGGATGAGGTTGGTGAAGATGTTGTGGTTGACGACTTTATGGCAGAGAACCCTGAACCTACAAAACAAAGTGCAAGAGAGAAAGAAAGCAAAATGTTTACATCTAGGAAGGAAAATGATGCGAAAAACGAATACAGCAGAAGATGACTGAAATATTGGGCGGAGAAAATGAAGTTTACTTGTTGGTGTGGCTGAAGATAAAGAACGCTCGGGCCTCGGGCATGGGGACAGCCTTCTCCTTCAGCTGAATGTCAGAGAGGGGTCGTGGCCTCGGGCCCACAGGCATCTCTGGCTCTTCATCATCGTCATCTCCTGATGGGGAGGAAGAAGTATAGAGAGAACGGGAAAGAGGAGAGTAAGATAAAGAAGAGGGGAAGAAGGTGGAAATAAGTGCAATGTTAGTAATACTAACTTTTTTATATAATAACAGACAAAATTCTCAATGAAACCACCTTTTACCTTGTACCTAAGGGAACACATAATAAATATGGCTGTGGTGTGTGTTACCTATATAATCATTGGCAGGATATGGATTCTTCTCTTCGCTCTCATCCCCACAGCAGTCATCCATGTTAATCTGAAAAGGAGAAGTATGACATTTCCTTCATTTTTTCTCACTCCTTTAAACACACCTACACATTCTTACTGAGTCTTTGTGTGTTTCTGTGTACCTTTGTAGCAGTGTTGGTCTCCCCATCAGAAGTTATGGACTTCAGCTCGATTTTCTCCTTCTTCTCTTCCTCCAGAGGTGGCTTCTCATTTTCATGACGCTTCTCTGGACTGCCAAGCCTGGAGGAGGACAGAGAACAAGAATCATCAACTCTAGCATCTCCCCTTCTCCTTACATAAATTAACATCAGAGACAATTAACATAACGACATGCAATCATAGGGTGCATTTTCTTAGCTGTGAGGAAAATGACTTTTTCCTTTTGCACTTTTCCATAGATTAATACAGATTGGAACTAAACACAAGACATTTTTATGATTTGTGCTAGAGAACAATTTCTTTCTCTTTGATCTTTGCTGGGAATGAACCTTTGCAATGATACTGAAAAAAATAATAAACTGTTGTATAGAAAAGCCAAATAATATGTACTCTGCTTAAGAAAAAACAATTTTAGTGGTTTAATTCAAACTTCTATAGTCAGCATCCTTATTCACCTTGAGGATATAATAGGCTATCCAAGATGCTGCAAGCTAAAGTTTTCCCTGGGTGCTGTTTGGATTGGCCAGGTCTCAACATCTCCCTCTATCCCTTTACAATTTTTTGTCTGACTGCCTCTATTCAGTTTTCTGCTTTACCTGGCCAGTTTCTTCCTCTCCTTCTCCTCCTCCTCCTCTTTCTGGGCTGATGTCAAGCTCTCTGCGTCTGCCAGATTGTCTACAGCAATGGCCAAGAAGACATTCAGCAGGATATCTATTCAGAGGGTTGATGTTAGGGATATTGCTGACCCATCAGATCACAAACAAAGTTGTCTATAAACAGGTGGCAACCCCTGGTGCTAAAAAAAAAAAAGGGAAGCCAAAACCTACAGTTCCTGTAATGGCCACATGAGGCTTGAAAAAGTGAGTTAATATCCATAGAATGTTCAGATGATCAGAAAAACTGCATTCAAAATCCTTGTTTATAGTCCGTAACCCCATGCTTCAGTCCTCTAAATGCAGACTCCAAAGCCAAATGAATAATATTGCACTAGCTTTGCAATTAATAGGCTAAGCGGATAAATAGTAACAATTTAAATATAACATCTCGTTATCTGAAAAACACGTTTTTAACCACTCTGTACTTTTAAGTACAGCGGCTCAGTGGCCCGCACTAAAATCTTTAAGCTTTAGGGAAAGCACCTGCATGCAAAATGTGTTCTTTTCTCCTGCAACTGAATATTAACAAGGGGTTAGATATCAGATGTGACTTAGTGATTCAAATCACAATCAGCAACACCAGTATCCATTTGATGACCGGATTTAAGATCGTCAGAAAACAAATTTGACTGTCAGTTACTGAATCGGACTCACCATATTTTTATTTTGCAAGTCTACACGTATAAGCATCTGGCCCACATGACTTGGGCTACTGGTGTAGCTATTCCATGTATTTGTATTTACATAGCACCAACATCTAAAAGGACTTGACTTTATAATTGAAAGGCTCGGCAACAATCTAGAACAACCGAAAGATTCCCTATGAGCAAGTGCCTCCCGTTGTGGTAGGATACAGTTTCCGCAGATGAAGAGGATGATAAAGTAGATGCAAACTAGCATGCCAGGAAAAGCTGGACCACCGTACGCCATGATACCATCATACATCACAGAGTTCCAGTCCTCTCCGGTTAGGATCTGCAGAGACAAATGTATTTTCATTTAAAAGAAGCCTCACCCTCGCGATAGTGACAGATTACATTTAATTAAGCAACATTAAAAAAAGATACAGTTTTTGTATCTTTCAAGGACAAATTTGAGGTGACAATGGAGGCTGGATACGCTCCATTAGAATAAGTGGATGCATGATTACCTGAAACACAGTGAGCAGAGACTGGGGGAAGTTGTCAAAGGTGCTTCGTCGGGTCTCGTCAAAGTTGAATTTTCCCCCAAACAGCTGCATGCCCAGCAGGGAGAAGATGATGATGAAGAGGAAGAGCAGGAGCAGCAGGGAAGCGATGGAGCGAACAGAGTTCAGCAGGGATGCCACCAGGTTGGACAAAGAGTTCCAATATCTAAAGGAAGAGAAATTAAGTTAAATCATTTTTGCAATTGCTTGAAGTTGCATTTCTATTTTGATTTCTTTATAAGTTAGTAGTGACTACTGTTTCTGTTTTCAGTTTAATAGTGCTACTGGAGTTTCCTGCTAAGAAGTTTATGTTTTGCCATCCTGAATTTATGATTTAGTTTTAGTGGCAGGACTGAACTTTTCAGTGTTTCCCTAATTGTTTTTTTCCCTATTATCCCTGTTTCTGTTTTATATGTTTGCCCTCCAGAGTTCCTTTGTCTCTGTCTTCATGTTAATGTGACCGTCGTATCGCTGTGTTAGTATTTTTGATTACTTCCTGTTGTTTTTTTTTTTATTATTATTTTCACGTTTTTTTGTGTCCTGTGTATGTTTTGCTTCCTATCTGTTTCTCCCTGGCCTCCCTACTGTTGGTCATTCCCTAATCAGCCCTTTTTTGTATAAATAGTCCATTCTTTGTCACAGTGTGTTCTCTGTGTGTCAGTTGCAGTGCTGATTTTTTTTTTTAGCCCTTGTTAATTTGTACTCCTGTTTACATATATTGACAGCTACTATTGAAAACTTTTAATTTTTGTTATTAAGGTTTCTTTCTGGAATCCTGTATTTGGGTCCTCACCCCCATGTTTCCCAGACCTTGACAAGTCTAAACAAGGCAATACACAATTACTGGACACTTTATTAGGTACACCTGTTAAACTGATTAATCAAATCCAAATGACCTTCTGAGGTTCAAACCAAGCATCAGGACAGGAAAGAAAAGTCACTTAAGTGACTCTGAATATGGCATGGTTGCTGGTGCCAGGCTGGTCTGATGAGCTTTGATTTATACTGCAACATTCAGATGGTCGAGTCAGCATTTGGCATAAACAACATGAAAGCATAGATCCATCCTCCTTTGAATCCAGTCCAATACCTGACTGTTATTACTGTTCATCTCTTTATGACCATAGTGTCTTCTGATGACTGTTTCTAGCAGGATAAGGTGTTGTGTCACAAAGCTCAAATCATCTCCCACTGTTTTCCCAGACTTGACAATAAGTACTCAAATAGCCTCCACAATCACTAAAGCTCAATCCAATATCGTCCCTTTCCCATCCTTGGGATGTGGTGGATGGGATGTGTAGCTGACAAATGTACAGCTCCCGTGCGATGCTATCGTGTCAATATGGATCAAAATCTCTAAGGAATGTTTCCAGCACAGCGCTGAATCTATGCTTTGAAGAATTACAGCAGTTCTCAAGGGAAATAAGGATCCAACCCATTATAAGCGAGGTGCACCTAATGAAGCGGTCAATGAGTATGTATGTATGTAAACTAGTCACAATATGACATTCTCACCAAATGATTACTGTGCCAAAATAAAATCCCAATAGCAATTAAACAGGTTAGACATTTTTAAATACCATGGATATTATCTGAGATATGGTGAAAACCTCACATAAACATTAATCTCTTAAGTTTGTTTTGTTTTGGTAATTGCATCACAGACTTATTGTAACCTGTTAGTACTTCATCCTCTGTTTTCCTCTCTGCTGAATGCAACATTAAAGCTCCACTGGTATACAAACACTGCAAAAAGCTGTTACTTTATGTTCAGTATAGCATTAAGTATCTGTGTGAGTATCTTGCCTGTTGGAGGACTGAAGGAATAATTTATGCCTATTAAATGCATACGCTTTAAAGTCTACACTAACCTGGTTATTTTGAAGATTCGGAGTAAGCGTACACAACGTAACACAGAGATGCCAAGAGGAGACATGATTTTGGTTTCCACCAGAATGGTTTCAAGGATCCCTCCACATACTACGAAGCTGTCGAACCGATTGAAGAGTGACACAAAGTAGGCCTGTGAGGAGCAAAGCGCAGAAATTAAAGGCAGAAAAAGGAGTAGAACGTGGTCAATGTTAAGACAAAACAGTGATACAGTGTCCTACCTGTAGGCCCAGACTGTACATCTTCAACAGCATCTCACCAGTAAAGAGTGCTAGCAAAACCTTATTGGCTATGTCTGGGGAGGAAAATAAAGGGGGAGTCAAATAAGTGTGGGATGAAAATATAATGCCAAACAAAGTAATTGCACAGAGGTCAATAATTAAGCCCAGATCAGACATATTACTGTTTTGTGTGCATGTGTGTGGGTTGACCAATGTACCTTGTACATCAGTTAGCCACTGAGGCTGCTGGTGATGTTCAGAGGCAATGGTCAGAGTGTTGAGGAAAACCAGGAAAATAACCAGCCAATAGAAAACTTGTGATTTGACTGCTGCCCGGCACTTCCTTCGACACAGCCTGTTCCACCTCCGGGAGTAGCGGCTGAAAAGGAAGAATCAGGGATAATAAGTTTGGGAAAGGTGGGAGAGAAAAGAGAGGCAGGAGAATGGGAGAGAAAATGATGTGAAAAAGATAGACCAAGGAAAAGAAGAGGGCCCACAAGCAATAAGAAAAACCAAGAAGAATAATCAAAAGAAACAAGCGAATGGTGATAAACGAATAGAGTAAGTGGAAGAAGGACAAGAAAAAGTCAATTAGGTTTCCTACAAAATAGTGATGACATCACGCCTAGGTCCGTGGTCGAGACAGGGTTAGTCATCCTCAAAGCCGTTTCACAGAAAGCAGAAACCAGTACAAAGAGCTGTGCTGGAGCATGAGATATGCACCATTTGAGAAAGAAAAAGAACACTTACTCTCCCAAAATGATCGAAGGGGCAAATTTAATGTGAAATATGTTGTATTGTGACTCACAACAAAAAGGAAAATAATGCTTTAAAAAGAGAAGTAGCTCAATAGCTAGCTTTAAACCCTGCAGTCACATATGAGTGAAAAACTCCACTCAAAGGGAGTTTCGACACTCAGATACTGATAAAGGTGACGACTGTAATTTTGAAATTGTCTTATTCTGGTTAAGGGACATCAAAACCACTGACGAAGAGCAACTTATGGTCTTGTTGGCCTACAGGTAGAAAAGTAGTGAAGCATGAATAGATGCTTATTAGATATTTATTTACTGAATTGCTTTAAAAGAATGAGGAAGCAATTGTCTTTTTTCCAAAAAGCATTCTCCTGCGTCAAAGATAAACACTGTATGCCAGCTTGCCATCCCTTTGTACACATGTGGGTATCTTTGCATTGTGTGTACTTCACCCATTGGTCAACCAGAGCAGACATGCAAGAGGATTTTTCATCTAATCGTGACTCGAACAGATCAACACAGCCCACCAGAGAATCTTCTCCCTCTGCCTATATATGTTGCATCAGTCTTCTGTTTAAATGTGTGTGAGTGCTTTTTATAATCACTTATGGCACACACTGGCTTCTGCCATGATGCTCACACTGAATTTTACATGAGAAACACTCACAACACAACATAAGCAGGCGTGCATCGTTACGCTAGGTGTACTGTTTATTTTATCGTATCCGTGACTCCAATTCAAAAAAACATTGGTGATTTTCAAATACTTACTTTTATTTTGTTTCAGATGTTACAGGTTGAAATATAAAGTTATAAAAAAAAGTTTTCAATATTTGACTCTGGGTTTGGATTTTGAATTGCCTACACACTTAAACAGGAGGAGGCTCACCTAATGGCTTTTTTAAGAGCTCTTCCAGACTCTGAGGAAGGAGTTATATTATAATAGAGTGCCAGACAGATTGGGTATCTTGTATTGATTGAACTAAGGAGACAAAGTTTAGGGTTAGTTTTGAAAGCCTGTTGTACATATTAATGTAATTCATTGACTTCCCCATCCCAGCTTTGGAGATATCAGTGGAAGACTTTGGACCAATTTATGGAATGGTTGGAAATTTTTCAGAATTCCTTGATTATGCTAATTGTTTCAATTAGTGACGAATATGGATTTTGCATGAAAAGTTAAATGTCATCTGCATAAAGACTAATCTTAAGGTAATTGGTAGATGTTGGAATTAAGATGATTTTTTAAAATTTTGACAGACACTGTAGTCGCTATGAGTTGGCATCTTTGCCTAGTACCCCTGTTTCGTGTGTCATTTTGTGAGACTATTCCATTCGTAGTGACAGTGGCTACTGGTGTGGTATACAGAATTTGAATGCAATTATAGAATGGATCTCTAAATCCAAAGTTCACCTTATCAAAAGCTTTTTCTCCATCCAGTGTAACAACTTATTGTTCTTGTTATTAAATTGAATAGTCTATGTGTATTATTTTGAGAAGTGTTGACCGTTAATGAGCCCAGTGTGGTCTTAATGTATTATGTGTGTATTTAATCTAGATACTTAGAAAGGAGAGGGGATGATAACGGTACTTATTAGGTTTCCATAGAAGTCAAATAGTAAACTTCAGTCAATGTTAAGATTTTGTCGAAGCTGTGATATCTGTTTTATTTCTGTAATGAGGCACAAAAAAAAATAATTTGAGCATGTTCCATAATTATTCTCTTTAAAAGCTAAGAAGTGGCGAATCTCACATGTTTACTGGCAACCTTTTTTTGCTTTGAATGTGGTGGAAGGACAGAACCAGGTTAGCTGTTTACGGTATTTATGTTAAACCTGCTTTATGTTAAACTTTATCTGATAAACCCCATTTGGGAAACAGAAAAAAGATCACATCATTACCATGAAAGAAATAATCTGTTTTTCTAATTAAACATTACAGTACCAGCAAACTTTTGTCTGTTTGTCTTTCATATTTATTCATCTCATTCACTCTATATCGTTGCTCAAGATTTGGACGTTCGTCTTGTAATCAGAAGGTTGCTGGTTCGAGCCCCAGCTCTGACAGTCTCAGTCGTTGTGTCCTTGGGCAAGACACTTCACCTGTTGCCTATTGGTGGTGGTCAGAGGGCCCAGTGGCGCCAGTGTCCGGCAGCCTCGCCTCTGTCAGTGCGCCCCAGGGCAGCTGTGGCTACAATGTAGCTTGCCATCACCAGTATGTGGATGACTGAATGTAGTGTAAAGCACTTTGGGGTCCATAGGGACTAAGGAAAGCGCTATACAAATACAGGCTATTTTACCATTTATATTTTCCCCTTGTCTGCTACTCTGCAGTCCGATAACTACTATGCTAATAAATTTATTTTACTGCACAAAACGTAACCATGGCAATGATCTTCTCATCAAACTCAACTCAAACCAACAGTTTTTTCAAAGAGCAAGAGTATGTTTGCCTGTGTTCCTTTTGCACATCTTTACCCCCCTCCCCTACCCACCCACACATACACACACACAGGCACAAACACACAAAAAACACACATGTTCGACAACCATTTAAATAGCACAGCATTAGAGACATTAGAGCAGGTGAATTAAGAGACTATGGTAAACAACATGTACTAACCTGAACTTGGATTTGGAGATCCTAATTCTGGAACACAGAAAACAGAATGGATTATACATACACACGTAACAACACATATAGACAGGTGCACATGAAAGGGGTGATTTGAGAGGGATAAAGGGGAATAGCTTCCCTTATTATCACAAATGTCTTAGCATATGTTTCTTGATCAACCTGCGTCTCAAACATTCCCCGATACACGAACACAAAACAACTGCTGATTCTCTCCACAGGATGATCAAAGAACATATCTGCTTAAAAAACAAAATAACAAAAAACGGCCTGTCCATTTTTATGCACCCGCCGGGAACAGATTTTGGGTACAATATAACAAAATGCACTTTGCCGTTATAATTTACTGCTTTTCTCTTGAACATCACCCCCAAACACATATACAGTGGCATCCAGTCAAAAGAAAGCAAACTGTGAGTTTGAATTTCCTTCAATCAATCCTGGTGTGAAAAAGAAACGTAATTTATTGATGTAACAAAATGTCTGTTGATTGTTCACCACTGTAACAGGAAAATATACAACATGGATAACTGAGGACGAGAGATTATGGAAGACACTTTGAGAGAAGAGAAGAGTCCCCATGGTCAAAAAATTTTAATCAAAAAAAAGAAAAAAAGAAAAAAAAAACTTAAATATTTTCAAGTAGTTTAACTATATGCAAATTAAAAAAAAGATATGAAAATTTTATGGTCCCCATGAAAGTTTTCCTAGACTGTTTTGACTGACTACTCTGATGTTGGTAAATGCAGATAAATTAACCGACGAGCTCACTGACCAAAGCAATGAAATGTTTTCACTGACTGACTGAACAAAAGACTAAAATGACTGACTGGCTGGATATGGGAGCTGACAGGACACACATCTCTTGTCTTCATGTGTCCATCTTAATTACAAGACCAGTGGGTGTTAAAGTAGGAACGACTCCGATGTGAAGAAGAACTGACATGCTCTGAAGTCTTTCCTCCGGAATACTGGGAGGAATGTTCCATGTCAAATTCGCTGAAATCTCTCAGAGAAAGAATAAGGGGCTATATTTTTAGTCCTGGCATGGTACACTACATATCATCTTCTGGAAATAAGAATTTTTAAATTAAACATTATGAATAGTAACAGCAAGGGCATTACTGATCCCTAAGAAAACAACAAAATAATGCAAATATTATATAATTTATTTCCTAAATATTCTGGCCCTTCTAATCCTCAGGATGTCATCTAATGCAGGGCTCTAGACTAACTTTTTGCCATGGCTGCACTGGTGCGCCAAACTTTTTCTGGTTCACCAGCACAAAAGTTAGGTGCACCCAAATTTTTCAACTGCATCACTTAACCCCACTGTTTTACATGTTCACTTTTTTTTTTATCATTGTATGTCGGGTGTGAAAGACGACATCTCACTGATTCTGATGAGTCTGCTCTCATTTACTGTTTTAGCTGTTTGGTTTAACCAGCTTTAACCTGAGATTCTGGCAAAATACATTTATATTTAAACATCGATTCAAGATTTATTGAATCGATATCGCTTTATTTAAGCTACTCACCTCTCTCTATCCACCTGCACTTTTAGTACACACGCGAAGGACTACAAGTGAGCTTGTAAAATTTCTTTCTTCCTAGATATGTGACAGTGAACTATAAGTGGTGTTATTGCAAAATGAGAGCATTTAGAAACCGCAGCCCTTCAGCCATAAAGCAGCCCACCATGCAGGAGTACCAAGGTGTATAGTGTACAAAAGTCGCTGTCTCAACACCTGCAGAACTCCAAACCTCCTCTGGTATTAAAATCAGTACAGATACTGTACACTTGGGGCTTCATGGCATTGATGTCCATAGCCTGTAGTGCCTGGGATGAGGATGTATTGCAATATGTCATCTTTATTACAATGGCTGGCAATGTGAGTACTTGGAGAAACCATTATGTAGCCAATAAAAATATTTAATAAAAAACAAAACCAAAATCAAGAACCACATGTCCTCGCAGGTTAGTGGTGACTAAAGTGAGGCTTATCTGCAACATAGCTCATCAGATAATTGTCTAATTACTATTTTTAGTAGAAGAAAAAGGACATCTATGTTATTGGACAAAATAGCAAAGCCTTCTTTTTTATGACTTTCTGACAACAAAGAAAAAAATGTGTAAAAAAAAGTAATGTAGTGAAAAGTAATACAAAATTTGTAATTGGTAAGTATCAAATTGATGGTTTCTTTTTCATTTGGCATTTCACTATTACACATTGATTCTGGTTCCAGCTTAAGCTTCACATATGACATACCCTTTTATTTTTATTATTTTAGCCTGACAGATCACAAATAAACACATAGAACATAACAAAGACAAAATAACAGATGGACAGTGAGAGTACAGATAAACAACAGCGTGCCATCCACGTGTGCCAACTATCCTTATCGCTCCTGCAGTTGCGTGAGTGTAAATCAGTTTGAATTTAAAATTAAAGTTTCCGTGTAATGCGCTTCTGCACATGAGTAACAGTTTTGTAAGTAGGTGTGTTTGCTTGCGTGTACTGAAATAAGTCCGCTGGGGTCGCGGCCCCAGTGCCGTCTTGTGTCTAAGAAAGAAAGCAACGCATTTGTTTGAATAATGTAAAAAATGAAAGCAGAGTGGGAATGAGTGAGTCAGCTGTTTGTGAGCTCCCACAGGGGTGGAAGAAAGCACTTCGACAGCTAACACAGAAAAGGGGTAAAGAGGGAGAGAACGGAAACTCGGAGAGAGATGAAAGAAAAAAATCAAGACGGAATACTATTAGATGTAGTTGAGATTTACATAAGATAGATTATTCTTGCTTTTCAAAATTCATTAGCTCCCAAGCAATGACTGGCTTTGTCATTGTACCACATGTAACAGTTGATGTGTTGATGAACTTAAAAACTCAGTTGAAATTATAAACCTCTAGTTTGCAAATAATTCCACCGACAGCAATAGAACATTTATAATTGTGATATGAGGAAAACAACCGTAAAACAAGATTAAATCATTTTTCAGCTAAAAATGCGATCTAGCAATTAGTTTTTGCTCCCTCAATTTGCTTGCTTAGCTACAGTTTGCCGAAAGAAAGTGAAAAAAGTATTAATAAACTAGCAAGGAAAAGAAAAAAACACTTCCAGGAGCAGTAGCTCTGATTAGTTCCCCTTCAGATCTATCCAATTTTACCCCAAGAGAACTTTATCCATGTGGAGTATAATGACAGCTTTGTGCTACTGTAGTCTAACAGACTTGTGAGATCAGTAAAGTATACAAGCAATCTGAGGCAATTCTGCCATGCACAATGCTGCAGGACGCAATTCGTCCTTAAACCTGACAAAAGATGACCGAGAAAGCTGAGGAAAAGAGGGAGGAGAAAAGGTGCGTCTGTGAACGGCGGTGAGATACTTACGCCAGCCGGGTACAGCAGGTCTCACCCTCTACGTCTCCCCCGGGGGCATTGTCTGTGTTGACCGATTCATTTTCGCTGGCTGGCATGCTCACTGAGAGACAGAGATGAGGAGCAGCAGAGAAAGGGGAAAAAAATCGACAGATGTGGAGAGAAAGAGAAAGAGAGGGGGAAAAGAGAGATGAATTAACAAGAAGGAGAAAGGGGTCGGACATTATAATTATGCAACTGGAAACACTGCAGAATTTTACAGGTGCAAGACAACGCACTTGAGAGCTACAAAGTGCAACCAGTGTTCAGGTACCGAGGAGCACTGGACACTGGGTTGGTGTTAAACATTTGATCTTTATCGGAGTTATCTTGCACCAGCATACATGCTAATTAAAACCACTGTTAAAGTATAGGAATTAAAAAGTCAGCGTTATTCAATTCTGCTAATTAAGGCACACTGCTACACACATACCCTAGAGTCACTAAAACCTCTCCCAAATTTTGCACCGATTGCCCACACTAATTACACACTAAGTTGCCAGTTTGGGATCTTGGGACACAAACCTTGCAACCTTGTTAGTTTGTGGTGCTAAACCAAAGTAATATAATTCCACAGCTGAATGCCTAAAGCTAAAAAGGTAGCACAGACGCAACACTTTAGGACAAGGTTGACTAATTCTAATTTTGCCAATTGCTGCTGTGGTGAATGAAACGAGGCTGAAGCATGCTTATTGACATCGCCACTATTTTTGACATTAGTCAACAATTTCTGAGCTAGATTTTAACTTTTGTGTAATCAACATTGGCACTATTAGGAAGGATTTCAATTTTGCTGGGGGAGTGCTTTACTTTGAGGGGATTAAAACTTGATGAAATCCATTTGTGATTTCAAGACCCAAAGATTTTGGGGAAAAAAGATGTCTATCTGTGGTCTACAGTTGGTGTTTGGGGAGGGGGTTGGTCTTTAAAATATAGCCAAACTTATTAAAAAGAAAATGTACAGTTTTACTCCTTGCCCCAGTGATACTTTTGCAGATTTGCAAACAGGTGGAAAGCTCTTTCTTTGTTTATAGAAATCACAAGTACACTGCAAACTGTGGCACTTTGTCCTTAGGCAGGAGTAATATAAATTGGCAGGTAAGGATGGAATAGAAGAAAAAATGAAGGAAAATAGAAAGTCAGGATTGGAGGGTGAAAGTAATGGAGACACTGAGGGAGGTATGGTTAGCGGGAGGGACGGGAGAAAAGAATGTGGAGATGGCTGCTGGAGAGATTGATATGAAGTGATACATTGGTTTTTATTGCTTCTGTCAGTCTTTGCCTGCTGGCGGGAATGAGCTGCGTTCCCCTTACTGTCACCTCAAACACTTATTGTAACACCCTCTGGGCACCAGAGCCAGGTACTGCATATGAATATCAATGCCTCTTGTGTTAAAATAAGATATCCTCAGTAAAACCTACTGGTGCAAATTATCTTACAGCATGAAACCAAATAATATGATCAGCACTTAACCACCACTGTTTTTAATTTACTCACTGATTTTAGGCTAACAAGTCCAGTTACATGTATTCCTGCATTTTGTTGGTCTTTTATGCAGATTTCCTAATGAAACTTGGGAAATCCACCGAAACAAGAGCATGGTGAGAAAATTACTCCAAAGTATGTAGCTATACATACACTGGCCACTTCATTAGTTAGTTACTATTAGTTAGTTCATTAGTACTGGGTCGCACCCAGTGTGGCATTCAGAAATGCCCAATTCAGGGACAAGTTGCTGCTAAAAACATTCCTTTTAAGTTTTGTTCAGCAGAAACTTTTACTGTTTGATTAGCCCATCTGAATTCTCAGTTTCCTGTTCTCAGATGGCAGGAGTGGCACCCAGAATGGTCCTGTGCTGTTAAATTTACCTGCATTTAGGCTTTGGGTGTTGTGCACTCAGAGATGCTCTTCTGCCTACCTCGGTTGAAATTGGTGGTTATTCCTAACAGCCCCAAACGGTGAGATTTCTGGCATCAACAAAGGATTTCAGCCCAGAGAACTGCTGCTGATATCTCCTATTTTTCTGACAGTTTTCTGTAAACCCTAGAGGTGGCTGCGCAGGAAGATTCCAGTAGATCAGCAGGTTTCTGAAATGTCCGGCAACAACAACCATTGCACATTGAAAGTCCCATTTTTCTCCATTCTGATGCTCAGCTTGAACTTCAGCAAGTTCTCTTGATCATGTCCACACATATGTGGAGCTGAATGGGCGTACCTTTCAAAGAGGCCAGTGAGTGTCTCTTTATGGGCCAAAGGAACTCGTTTGTATTACGTGGTTATACAAAGAGATGGCTTGCAAGGCCAAAGCTAACACAATGTGTCAAAGTAAGCTACAGTGAGTGAACAGTGCATTAGGCTACTGTACTTTGACACACGGTTAGGGTTGAATGAGTTTAGTGCTGTAGAGATCACGATGGTCTGTCTCAACTTTAATACCTCTGCCATGAACACACTGTGTGTTTCTTCACCTCGACACGTGCCACCTGCTGCTATGCTACTTAGTTAAAAGCACTCAGGGCCCTCTGGTCTCTCCTGAGGCTAAAATCCTTTCAAATATAAAAGCAGCCTGGTGCCTTCCCCTCAATGGAGCGCTGAACTAGTTTAATGCCTATTGTTAGAGTAAAACCCCAAAGACCTGAGACACAGAGAAAGGGAAGGAGATGAAGAAGGAAAAGGAACATGGAGTATTGAAGGAAGAGAAATTAAAGGAGGGGCAGAGGAGGGAAGACAGGAGGACAGAAACTAAAACAGATTTTATTTCCACTCACAAAAATGAAAAATATATTTAATTTAAAATGTCAAACAAACTCCCCAAAAAACACACTCAATTCTACTTTGTATCATTGTCTTAATAATCACAACACAATGTTTTTCATGCAGGCTTTTGGTAATTTGATTTTATAAAAAGGTTAAAATTCTCATTTCAAAACTGTTTCTCCACTGTATTTCATTATTGCAGCTAGCAAGGTTAATAGTAATGCAGGAGGGAGGGTGGGGGGGTATTCAAGGAAAGGAACCTGAAAAACCAAGGAGAGGACTCTGACATCACTTACAATAGTAAGAATAGTGTTTTTATGAGTCGTGTGGTGCGAAACCATCACTCCAGTTGTTTTCTGTGATGACATCCTCTTGTTATTTTTTCAGACAAGTCAGGCAGATGCAGATCCTTTCCTACAAAAGTTGTTTCATCTCAGCACAGTAAAGTTATTTTTCTCCTTGTCTCCATAATCCCTGGACTTTGAGTTTTGGGGTTTTTTTTACATTTTGAATGTACTTAATTTAACGGGCTGTGAAACACTGCAAAGATTTTAAATTAATAAAGACATGCAATTTTGCCAGCAGCAGGAGTAGTTATCAGGGGGGAAATTCCATATCTTCACTGTCAGAGGATATTCATTTATATAGCCCTCATATAATCATCATTCAGTGGTTGGTGCATGTAAAAGGGTGAGGAGGACAAAGAGAATAAACTATTTTACAGTGTTGAGAGGCAGCTGATCCCCACTCTGGAGGCTGCAGAGAAAGCTGCTTACTCCACTGGAGGGGGAGTGGATAAAAAGGGGAGGAATAGAGGCATCGGAAAGTGGGGAGTATAGGTGAGCAGAGAGGTTGCAGTCTGCTTGCATGTCTAGAATCCAGTAAAGCTTTAACTAATGCTGGACCATGCAGACAGACGCACACGCCTTACGAAGGAAAGCCGCATTTTTCTTCACGGCTCCACGCAGAGACAGAAAATGATGGCTCTTACCTGGGGATAGAAAGCACGGCTCAGCAAGACAGACCAATACGCACGTGCACGCACGCACACGCGCGCGCGCACACACACACACACACAAAGGGTTCACACAAGTATGCTCATATATACCAAAATACGCACAAAGAACTATGAATTCGTCTGGAAAAATGGCATTCTCTCTTTGCAGTCACACCTCATTTCATTACTGCAGGTATGTAATTTGAAACAGAGTACCAACATTACTGGCATAACTGGCGCAAAATCATTCATGTCTGTTTCTCTCCTGTACTGCCTAATCGTTTAATCTCCACATGCTGAGTAAAGGTACATACTTGAACCCAAATCACAATCTTTTCTCAAATCTAGCCAGGCAGTGAATGAAAACAAACATAAAAAGGCAGGTTAAAAAAGAGATGGTGACTGAGGACAAAATGTATTGAAAAATTTCTGTTGTTTTGCTCCACATGGTGAGATACCACAGAGTAGTAGTCTGAACATTTTTCTTTTTAGTCACATCCTCCACAAACTCTTTAGGAGTCTGGTGTGTTTCCAGGACAGATGGGATTAAGGAGGCATCCTAACCAGAAGCCCTGCAGACCAAAAATAATTACAGCAGAAAACCTTTTAATGTATACATACCTAATCCTAAACTGGATAGACATCGGAGCACAAGTCATGTACAGACACATACACAGTCAGTGGAATGACTGAACCAGGCATGCATGCTGGTCTTGTTTTTCAAGTGGGCTAGAAATAATTTTAACACACACAGGAAGGACAACAACAGAAGGAGACAGAATGTAAGAACAAGATAGCAATGAAAGCATACAAGACATGCACACCTATGAAAATATTATCAATCCTTCTGCTGTGTGCCTTAAACTACCCGCTTCCATAAAAATCCATCCTCTGCCTTCCATGTGTTCCAAATCATTCCCATATCTTCCAGCTTTCTGTGCCTTTTGCTGACCTGCCCAGGTGGTGATGACTATTTGGCCTATGCTGTCTGGAGCATTTGGTTATGCTGTGCTGGATCAGAGTCTCCAGTTTCTAGTTGATTAGGATGGGTATGATAACTTCATCCAACAAGTGTTACGGGGTTTGGAGTTTTGGCAGCTGAGACCAGGTGGGAGTCCAGGGCATTGTGTTTGGTTTTTCCATGCTGCATTACATAATCAGTTGAAGCATGAGTGAACTTTCCAAGATGGAAGTGCTATTTGGGATTATTTAATCTACAAGGAATCTAAAAGCACTAGAAATCTTGGTTATTCTCCTCTCTATTTGGTTCCCTTCAGGTTCCTTCCACCCAATTATCTCTGCCTTCCACTTCTGGTTCCAGTGCTTCAAGGTTTTTTTGATCATTTTGTAAAAGCTGACAGATCTCACCTACATTAAATTAACTCTTAAGGAATGGCTGAGAAGTATCAAGACTAAAGTCTACATCTATTGTGGTAAACCCCGGCATTTCATCTTATACTGCCCATTAAGGCCAAAAGGGAAAGCCTACCAGTAAATGTGGAGATACTAGTCGGCAGTACTTAACTAGCCATTCCCCGCATGTTTTTGTCAGCCAGTCTTTGTTTTAATCAGGATTCACTGTCTCACTGAGCTTTAGTTGACTCTGGAGCTAAACAAAGTCTGTTACCAAGTCAATTGTTTCCTGCCCAAAGGGCCAGGTGGCAAATGGAGGTAGCTGGAGAGGCAACCATACGTTCTGTGTAATAGCACCTTCACCACTGTCTATATTGAAAGCAGACAATAGCAGCAAGAACCGCAGAGCAAAATCAACACCTTGATGACTATCAGAGGGGCCCCCTGCCCCACAATATACCGCAGGTAAGAGAGTTTGGTTGTCTTCTTGAATCATCCTCTTAAAACCCTCTTCCAAGAAGTTAGGTCTTCTTCCACAGACACACTAAAGTGTTTCCAAGCTAAACAAGAGACATGATCTCTCCAGTGTGCCCTGGGTCTACCTCTGGGCCTACTCCCATTTGGACACACATGAAACTGCTCATCTAGGGACCGTCCTAGTCAGAACTACATCACACCATATCAAATGGCTCCTTTCAATATGAAGCACCCAATGTGTAGCAGCCAGTGTGACAAAGCTCCTCTTCCTCTGAGATCAGACACCTTTCAGAGAGTTCATTGCTGCAACTTGTATATGCGAGCTCATTCTTTCAGTAACTACACTGAGCTCATGGCCATAGGTGAAGATCTAAATCAACAGTTCTGTCTGTCACATGCTGGCACAGCATCCAGATTATTGTGGATGCTGAACTGAATAATATTAAAAATGATTTCATTAATTTTATGCATTTTTAAGTTGATTTCTGAAGTTTTTGTTTACAGCAAAAATTCTTCCACAAGCAAAATGCATTTTTACCATGTCACAGTATAAAATCTATGAAACCATTTTTGCAGTAGCAGCTAAAAGCAAGCAACATTTATAACACTGGCGCCTCAGTAAAATGGACAGTAGAGCATCATTCCCACAAATGCTGCTGTTTTGTCAGTGCCAGCACACCTCACAGATAATCAGGTGTCCTTTGGTATCTGTGCTATGGAGCACTGGGTCTATGACAAGAGTGAGACAGGTTTTTTACTCCCAGATGTCACATAATGTTTGTAAAGGACCTCATATCACCGCATTTAAACACGCTGGGTAAATACAACATTTTTCAAGATGTAGCATTAAATTGCATTAAATTAAATCTTTTGTTAAACCTAAACAGGCAGCGAGTGAAAACTAACATCAAAAGCAGGTTTAAAGGAGAAAAAACACGGCTGAACTCTAAGAGATTGTGATCTCCTGGTTCACAAACCAGAGATTTATTTCACCACAACCACTCAAACATCCTAATGTGGACATCTGTCATCTCTGTGTTTATTACAGGACACATTTTGCGTATCAATCTCAGACAAGGAGAATCGGACAAAACGGCAGTATTTGACGTCCCTGGCTGAGAATGCATCGCAAGATAAATTGAAAATTTCTGTTTTATTACTCCACACAGCGGGAAGCCACAGAGCAGTATCACGAACATCTTATTCACATCCTCTACAATTCTTTAGGGGATTGGTGTGTTTCCAGGATAGATGTGATATACTATATACACCATCAAGGAGGCGTCCCAACCAGAAGTCGTAAAGACCAAAGTAATTACAACCAAAGGCGCTTTTGGTGTACACATGCCTAATCACAGTCAGATATACATGGAAGCACACGTCAAAGCCACACGGGAACACACAAACACCATCCTGACAGTCAGGAGAATGACTGAATGAGACATGCATGCTGGTCTTGCTTCTCAGGTGGGCTGGAGACACTCCTAACACAAACAGCAAACAAGATGACAGCATGCAAGAACAAGATGATAGAGAGCAAAGCACAGAAGACACACATACATATGTTATACTAGGTACGATGATTTTAATTTCATTGTACCTGTGACAGTGACAATAAAGACTTTCTGATTCTGATTCTTGACATCATCTTTGCATTGAAGTATAATGAAGGGCATTTATTCACACTAATAAACTTCTCATATTTATAATACTGAATATGATGTTAGTGCAGTGCTGTTACACTGCAAGCCTAATCGATGGGGTGTCATGTGTCCTGAGCACACCCTGCTCAGGACTATGCGTGGCAGTAAAAATGCACGTAAAGCAGGCTTTTGCTGCTGCTGTGCACCACATGTGATATAAGGCGACTTCGGACAATACCCTGACCTGGTTTTCTAGATATTGTCTGGAGTCCATGTACACTCTACAGTCCTTACACTGTCTATTTCCATCTTTTGCCTCCATGTCTGAACTTCTACTTTTCCCTTTTCATCTATTCTACTCTCTGAGTCTCTTATCGCTTCTTAGGACACACATTTAGGTGAGCTGTGCATGCATGAGCTGATGCAAAATGTCCTGGGCAGCAGGGACAAACTGCCCTCGTTCATCTTCCCACAAGAGGATCCATCCATCGGGGAGAAGGGGAGGCAGAGTAATAGACAGAGCAAGTGACTTGATTTTTCACCTTCACAAACAGAGAGCGATGATTGATCTTTCTTATAGAGAACTTTGTATCATATGTATTAATCATTTTGTTGAATCATCTACATCTAATGGCCTAATTTATACTGTTTAAAAGATGTCACAGACTTAATCTTGCAACTAAGTGATCCACAGAGATTGTATGGTAGATTTATTTGAGGAAAATATGTGTATGTGTGTATGTGTACTGTATGGCAAACACTTACAGGTCTTGATTTAGAGCCATTTTCGCTCGCACAGACACTGCAAAATATATCACTGATGCAGAAATTGCAAAACTTGAAGCAGAAAAAACAAAAAAATATCATAATATTTTGATGTGACATTTTTAAAATTGGCCACATACTGTATTTGTTTGTTTGTTAATGGGCCAAAACACTATCTAAGAGACTGCTGATGTGTTTTTGCCAGACTGATTGGCCCAGGGGAGCACACTGGTAACAGGTGAAAACAAGCAGATTTGTTACGGATTAGCCACGGGGGTGTTGTGCCTTATTTTCATGTAAATTGGGTCATTGCTCATTTGACCATGTTAATTTCTTGATATTCCCTGAAAGATTAGATCATCATTAGATTTTCTCTTTCTTTCTTTTTTCCCTTGGCAGTCATCAGTGTTTTCTCAGAATGAACCACAGTGATTTTCAGGAGATGAGCGTGGCTGTGTGCAGAATGTAAGCAGAATGCACGCTCTGTCTCTGTGTGGTTAGTCCTCATTATTCATTCATCCACTACCAGTGTGAGCAAGCTTAGCTCCAAGCTTTTATAAAATACCTCACAGTCCATACTGTTTATACTAAAGGGTACATGTGCAGGAATACAAAAGAGATGCATTTTGTCAAATCACTGCCTCTCTTTCTTACTGTCCCTCTTTCAGGGTCTATTTTCTTAGCTCCGACCTCCAGGTTAAAGAGGCCAGTTCTCTACTTTCCCTCCCAAGGAAATACAGTGCATTCCTGGGGAGACATGAGCCATGTGTGGCTGCATCTCTTCGGAGTTGTTTGTATAGAGAGACAAGGTGTTAATTTGTGTGTGTAAATTTCTGTCAAAACACAAGTAAACAAATTCCTTAGGGTGTACCTACAGTGTGTGTGTGTGTGTTCCTATGTTAAGTTTGCATAGGTGGAGTAGTGTGTGTTTGTCGTGTGTCACAGTGTGGGCCCAGAGGCTATTAGCTGCAGTCTGACACATTCCACTAATATCTAAACAGGTTTTAATCCTCAGGATGATTCTCAGCCAAAGCAAGCAGATAATATTAATATCTTCTCTGTCTGTCAGTCACTCTGCCAGTACGTCAGTTGTTCATTTAATGACTGTGCCACTACAGTGTGAAGGAGACTGCGAAAAGCTCACTACTTATAGACTGAGCAATAAATGTAGCACAAACATATGCACATATAACCTAACAACCAATCAATAACTCATTCGTACATACACAACATCATCTTCACGGAGAACCACTCTTTCTTCTGTCGAAAAACAAAACAAACAAAAAAAACCAAAACGCACACTCACGATTTCTGGGTTTCTCATCGTCCATGCCCTCCTCTTCATTCTCTGGGTCAATGTCTTCAGCTTGAGTGATCCAGTCTAAATAGCCCTGTATTCACACACAAACAAGGGAAATACTGATGGTTAAACAGAAAGATCAAACTTCACATCTGTTTGGAATCATAAGAATGAAATGTTTTAGACTATGTATTATGTTTCTCAATCTTCGTGTGCCTTATTTTTTTTTTTTTTTTACATTTTTCCATGAGGTAAGAGAAGTGCTTGTGTTGTTTTGTAACTTAGGTAACTGTTAAGTAAAGTTTGCTCTGCTTTCCCTGCTCACTGTTACTGAAGGTTGCAGGTTATTGAAACACTGACAGTACAATGAACCTAAGTGGTTGGTGAAGACTATAACAGCTTTTCTGGCATGGGGACATAACAGCACACGCACACACACACACCAAACTACCTTGAGGTCTTCCTCCAGTTGCTGTTTTTCTCTGAGTTTCTGGAAGTCACCGCGTGCCTTGGCCTTCTCTCTCTCCTTGGAAAACTCTCTGGGAGGAGGGGAGCAGAAGAGAAGGAGTGGGGCAGAGAGTTGATGGGAAACACAGAGCAAACAGAGGGAGAGACAGGAAAGAGAATCTGAAAATCTTGACTAAGTTTTTGGCAAAATCATCATGTGACCAAAAAAAACAAAAAAACGGATACTTCAGAAAGAAAAAGTGGGAAAACCCTGCCAGAGAGAAAGTTAAGTAACGAAAGAAACGTTTTGCCATGGAGAAACAGTGTTAGTATGCAAATGCAAAATAGAATATAGATCTTTACACCTTATTAATAATTAGTTAAATATCAACCACTCAAATAATGAAATGCAATTTAAGCCAGCTGGGGTTCCATGTAAGATGATGAGGACTGATCCCATGTGATTCACATTCACACAACGAAGAGCCAAATAACAATGTGAAAGGAAGTGGTGCAGCAAGAACCCTATTCATTTAGACTGTTGCACAGTTGATGAATTACACCACCTTTTTTCAGCAAGGAATAGGTGATGATTTCTGGATGCATGCTGCATGCTCAGCTAATATAATAAAAGGCTACAGTGAAAAGTCAGCCTATTGGAAAAACTGACAAAATATAAAAGTTTAAGAATTAATTTATCTGTACTAGACCCCAGGTGCACCCAGGCCAGCTGGGAAATGGGATTCCTGTGGTGTTTTCTGGGTCTACCCCAGGTTACAATGTGCTTGGTACAACCCCGGAGGGAGGCACAAAGAGGGCGCCCTCACCAGCTGTACAGCCTCAGCTGTTGTCAAATCGTTGGAGAAGTGGCTCTGTACTAAGGTCATCCTGCATCACTGAGCTCCTAACCTTTTGCCCTCCAGCTCATTCTTTCAGTTACTACACTGAGACATTGATTACAGAAAAAAGTTATAGGTTTCTACCTAACCTGGATTTCGGAGTTTTTGTGCACAAAGAAGACATGCAGAAAAAATAATTTAAGACAATTAAAAGCAATGTGACCAGCGAGTGTAAAATATCATGTCATTATGATGAAATTGAGTGAAATTGCTTCCAGGTGACAGGAGGGAAGAAAGAATGGAGGAACATTTGATTAAACGGTGCACTCGGGGAAGGTCAAAGACATGTTAGAACCAAAGAACCAGTCTAAACAAAGGAAATTCATTCAGATGAGAGCTGACAGGAGCTGGGAGACTTGGGAATTTTTGCAGTTAAGACATGAACAAATTCATATTTAAAGGCTTGCTGGAAAATAAACACAGCAAATGCCACCTTGTCATGAATATTTTACATAGAAGTAAACTTCCCTACATTAGTTTTGAGCACTCTCGAGACTCTTTTTGAAGCTCAGGTTTAAACGTTATCTGAATATTCCTAATCAGATTTCAAGCAATTAACACAAAGGTTTTAATTAAACACAAGAGAGGTTGTGTAGGCTGTTAGCGGTTCACTGCTCTCTAGAGATCAGGAACATGATAAAACTCTGGGTGTTGTTATTGACTTTTTCTTTTTGGTTATGTTTATTTGCTGGACAGAATTCAAGTGTGTTTGAGGGTATCTGTGGGAAACTTAGAAGAATGATGGAACCTCAGATTGAACTGCAGACTCAAACCCACAACAGTAGATCAATGAGCATTAGGACAAACAGCTATTGTCCCACTTGTCAGAACATTAGTAGGAGATCCAATCCTATTGATCTGCGCTTGTGCAGTTCAGTGTGCATATCCTGTATATGTGTGTGAGTGTGGCCTTGAGTGCTAAATCCTTAGGCTCCACACTCATTTTCCAATTCTCCACTGTCTCACCTTTCTGTCCTCAGTCATCTTTTAATTCTCCTTTCTCTACCTACTCATTCGCTTTCGGTTGAGCCCCTTTCTTCATCCGCTCTGTTTACGTATTACATCAAATCCAGACAAACAGAGTCACACCCTATGCCTATGTCTCTACATCCGTCACTCTTCTTCTTCCTGTTTAGCCATTAGTTATTATGCCAATCTGAGACCTACACACACCATGGAGTAACCAGTTGGTAAAAGGTCAGGCTGTGTAGTGAGCTGACAGCATCATTAGTCAGAAGTCAGACAAAGAGTCAGACATCCAAACCCCCCAAGCTGTTTGGTACCGATAGACCTCTATTATTTTCCCTACAATGCTGCTGCCACCTCTCCTGCGGGTATCAAGTCAGATTCAGGTCAGTCAGTCAGTCAGGGGCGAGACATCCGACTCTAAAACCTGTTCCCTGGCAGAGGTGATCTTGGAACTGAGAAATTTAAGATGTATTTATCTTCCTTACATGTTTTTGTGCATCATCTGCTTCTCGAAGCTTTTTTTAATCAAAAGGGTTCTTAGTTTACATATTAATTCCTTTTTTAAAAAAATATGAGATGGTAGTTTTTACCCACTGCATCAGTGCTGAAATGAAAAGCACTTCATAACAGCACTAGTGCTATTTTACAGAAACAGCAGTGGAGCCTTGTAGTAAGAGAAACAATTCCCAGAAGGTTTCGGTGGTCTTCGAGCCATATGCTCGAGTATGATTTCACTATAGTCAGCTACAGTGATAAAAAAAATCTATGTGCAGTCAGCATTGCTCAGTTGGAAGAGTCACGAAGCCTCAGATACATGGTCTTGTAAAACAACCAAATGGGACTATATAGAAACACATTCTCGTACATGCTTTGTACTCATTAAATATAAACGCCAGCAGCAGCAAGAGGCAGGAAGGAGAAGGAAATGAAGAGATCCCTCGAGCAAAAGACCAGAAGCAAAGTTCTCCAAGAGCAGCAAAAAGGCAAGAAAGATAAATTAGTTTCAAACGACCTTTGACCCTGCCCTTACCCGCTCAATACCCCCAGAACCAAGTTTAGCACAAAGAAGGATCCGATGATGATTAAGGTGACAAAATAGACCCAGGGCCACCTGTAACCTACAGCATCATTCACCTAGGAGGCATTAGGATAGGGGGCAAAGGGAGGAGATAGAAGGATGGAAGATGGGAAATGGATGGATGGTAAAAATAGAGGAAAAAGTAAGACAAGTAGACAGGGGATTGATGGAAAAGGCAGGGAGTGGTAGGATGGAGAGGAAGGGAGATCAGAGAAGGGGGGGATAAGGGAATGAGTTAGATCCTTGGTGAAAGTTCCCAACAGATGGAACAGTTTACCTCTACTTGTTCCCTGCTGGGATTGTGATACTATTTGTCAGTCACTTAGTGTGCCACATGGCAAAGTATTTGGGCAATATGAATTTGAGAAATGATAAAGAGATGTATTGGTTCAGCTGGCCTTTTAAAACAGTGAAACTTAAAGGACAGTGCGAGTTTCACGTGACAAACAAAATGAATGAATGAATGAATGCATTCCTGCAAGAAAAAAAGAAGTCAGAAGATTAAAAATCACATCGGTATCTTTACTCCACTATAATCCTTTTTTCTCATCCTTAATCATTGGAGAAACAAGAGTGTAGTTAGGCAAATGGAAAGACTGTGCACCAAGACTCCCATGGACTGGAAATAGACATCAAGTCAAAACCATTCTCTCCCAATTTATCGACAATTATTTTTTAATATTATCATCATTCTTACCACCATCATGTTTGATCTGCAAACAATGTTTTTCACGGATGCTTAAAAAATGCTTTTCACTATTCAGTGCAGCCTGCTGTTTCATAATTTCCATATTTAATGCCACATTTCCTCTAGACTCCACTCTGTCCTTATTGTGTTTTCCCTCTTGTGCAAGTTTTTTTAGCATTCCACCTCCACAGCTGACCTGAGGGGTGAATTATTTATACCCCAGTGTGTCCCTGCAGACCGGGAGGCGCTTGTACTGAAACAGTGTGACTTGGCAGAGTGGGGTAAAACAGCACCCAGCGAGCCTGCTCGAGCAGTGTTTGTTGAAACAAAACACACAGGGCAGCACATGCCTTTAAACAAATATAAACACTCTGTGGGTGCGCGCACAAAGGCAAAAAAAAAAGATAAATGCTAACTTGCAAGAGACAAACATGAATGTAAGCCAACATACATGCGATTCATCATGGAAATGTGTAAATATTTGTGTGCATGGGTCCACCTGTTCAGCACAGACAGGTGGGCAAACTGACATGAACACGACGGAGAGATGTGGGGTCACTCGCAGCTTTTTTTTGGTGCATGTATGCATTTCTTACAGGCTTGTGCCAAAGGATTGATTGAGTGAAACAGAAAGGGAAGAGAGTGAAAGATTTTGCTCAGTCCAGTGATCATCACTTTATCTTTCCTCAACAACAGGACTACGGTTGTCTAGATCTACTTTATCTGGTGGAACAATGAGGTGAGGCTGCTGTCAGCACATGGCGCTTACTATGTTTGTGTGTGTGTGTCTGTTAAAACATGTGACTTAATGACAATAACAGGAGAAATAATAAGACTTTAAATAGCATTACGGGAGTCTTGTAACATTGTCATTTCTCACATTTAATATAGCAAATAAAGCCACACAACATACCTACTGCACATACACACGTGACAACAGCATAACCTCTTACCCGCTCAACACTCCCAGAACGAGATTGAGAACGAAAAAAGAGCCGAAGATGACAAGAGAGACAAAATAGACCCATGGCAGCTCATAGCCCATAGCATCCTGCATCTGAGAGAGAGAAAAGGCAAAGAGGAGCGAAGAAGAAGGAAAAATAGAAAGAAGAGGAAGGGGGGAAAAGGGGGAAGTAGCACAGATGTGGAATCAACAGGTGGGTGTGAAAAGTAGGGAAAGAACAGGAAACATGACAGAAAAGGTTTTGAGAAGGTTGACAGAGAGAGGATGAAGTCATGAATGAGTCGGGGCAGTAGAGGTCAAGGACCAGAAAGTGTGTTAGAAAGAGAGGTTAAAAGAAGCAGGATAAAAGCAGGAAAAAAGAGAAGGACCAGCGTATGTTAAAAGAGCAGCAGATAGCAGCAAGAATGGCATAATTGTATGATTAAACCTGACTATAAGCCTTTTATCTGCCTCTTGGAGAGCAGGCAGACCACGATCCACAATTAAAAACATTTAACTGCTTTTGCAATTTAAAAAAAAAAACTCTCTTTAAACAGATCTGTAATGACTTAAGTAATTTCATCTTAGATAGATGAATAGATCTAGAAACAAAGATATAACAGTATCAAATGAGAATTATGTGGAAACTGTTGAGATGAATAAATGAGGTGGACATATATAGAAATCGATGTTGACAAAGTAAGCAGTCCAGCATCTGGGATTCTACTTTAAAACAAATGTCAGATTATTAGACTATTAGATTACAGGATTAGATTGAGGTTGTAAATGCAAAGGTTAGGTTGTTTTAAAGAAAAAGTGGATAATAATAAGATAAGGCTCCAAATTAAAGAATTCAACACAGACTAGGGGATAGGAGATGATAAAGGAGAAGGCTGACAGTGGGTTTATGTGCCATGACAGCAAATGTTACATGTTGATATTTCGTAGTGAAAGAGTGTGACGCTGAAAAATATGTAAAATTACAACACAAATAAAATATTGACTGGTGCTTCAATGATTTGAAGATTTAAAATTTTACAGCACGTCTAATTTGTTATAAGGAGTGCTGTGTGGTACATGTGTGGTGCTGTGTTTGGGTATATATACAGGAAACGGCAGTAGATGAAGCAGGAGTAGCAGACGGGATGTAGAGCTTGTAACTTATGTGCTTCATGTGTACAGCGATAACCAACAAGCACATACTGGATGCACATTTTTACATGAGATTCCTACAGTGGATCTTAAGAAAAAAACAGTAATAAGAAAATAAATTAAAAAAAAAAAAAAAAAAGGAGAAAAAAAAAAAAAAAAAAAGAAAAAAAAAAAAAA
>VUQR01024159.1:11378-24627 GCA_015108515.1 Hemichromis elongatus
GTTTTATAAACCCAGCAAAATTGACAGTACTTGGTTCATTTTAGCAAAACATTGTGATTTAGGTTATACTATTCCCTTTCACTAAATTAACCGAGCCCTTTTAGTGGTTGCCCAGTACGTTTGACCATGACTCCAAGGTATCCTTTACAAGCAATGATATTTGATGACAAAGGTCACATTGTTTGTATCATTGGCACGCCATTGGCATTAACAAAACAGCTGTATTTGACAGTCTGGTAATAAGAGTTTAGCAAAAATGGAAAAAGTAGTTTGGGCAATTGAACAATTATATCCTGTATACATGTGGATCTCAAAGGCTGATGTCTGTTAAAGAAAAATAGTGTATACTGAGAGCAGACTGACATAGCCACTAATGTACTGAATGTGCAAAATTTCTTTTTCTAGGACATAGGAGTTTTATTTTGTTTGCAGTCGCCTTCTAGGCCATCCGGGAGTCCACAAGGGGCTAGACAAATCCTGAGTCCAGATACATAGGCATACTGATGCACGCAAATACACACAGACACACACACACAAAACCATACATAGAAGCTTGGTTCCAGTATGAAGCAAGTCAGCAAGTCAGTGCACCTAGGGGATAGCTTTAGCCACCAGCCACCAGGCCCAAATCCACTGACTGATCCAGTGCCCAGACTGTCAGGCCCCTGCCCAGCCACCGCACAATCTTTCAACCTTCACTAGCTGCTGCGAAGCCTCCGGTACTTCACACTGCGTCAGTAAAGACACCACTGCGGTGAAAAAAACAAAAGGATAAAAAGAGAAAGAAGGAAGCGCTGTGATGCACAGAAAACCTTTAACGTTACTTGAGAGATCTAAGGTGGAATACTTGGAACAGACAGATTTGATGGAACATCAAGCTGGTTAATCATTAAAGCGTGTAGAAAAAAAAGTGGTTTGGCACCCGAATCGTCTTCAGGTTTAACAACACAGTTCCTTTTGTTGTTAGTCTAGTTTGAATAGCGGAGCACTGAAACACTGCTAATTGTTAGGAAGTACTGTTTTTGAGTTCGTGTCAAAAGGTTGGAGCCAACAGCTTCCTTTGGTGCTGTCTCCCTATTAGAGGGAAATGTCAAAGCATCAAGGGTGCTGAAATATTGAGGCAGAGAGAGCTGGAAACCAAAAGACGCCTGTGTCACTTCGTCTGACTTCTGATTCGACACGTACGAAAGAAGGAGGCTAGCTGAATTGATTTGTACATGCTGATATTCTCATTCGTATTTTTTGAATATACTGTAATTATCTTGACTATTTGAATAGAGGGCAAATGGTTCCTCTAGTGACTTGCAGATCCATTATTGCCTGCCTAATTGGCTTGGCAAGCCTCGCCCCCTCTTTCCCTCGCCTGCTCACTCAAAGATTAAAATCCAACAGTGATTTTTAATTTGAAATGGAAGAAAGTGCAGTGAAGATGATTAGCCACAACTTAAAAACCCCCAAAACAAAACACCTTGTTTTAGGTAATATACATCATACACTGTGCACCAATGAATGTAGCCCCTGAAATGAGCAGCATGGCATTTATTATTTATTTCTTAAGAACTACAATTTATTAATTTTTACTTTGTTTCTCACTTAGGCATTTGCAAAATAATTGCACACATCACAGCGTAACGTTTAAAAAACCTGAAATTTTGCGCTCTTCATGAATCATTTGTAAAATATTTGCAAGTGAGCAAAGATGGGAAAAAATGCTCAGTGAATGGCTGTTTAGATAATGAGGAATAAAAATAGATGCTGCCAGCCTTTTAGAGCAACACGTGGCTTTGCATCCACTTCTTTCACCTGTTTTTTTCCACCCCTGAGAGCTTTTATTGAGTGGCAGATAGAGGTGGTAATTTTACACAGTTCTTTAAAGGTACTGCATGTAGAGCACAAAACAAAAAATAAAAAAATAAAAAGGTAAATTATTGGGAGAATTTGTCTAATGTTGGTATGTTTGTTTTGTGTGGCAGGTTATTACGAATGTGTTGTCGTCCATCCATCAAATATCTTTGATAAAGCATTTCACTTTCCCACTTTGGGTTTTACTTGTTTTTTTTCTTTGTGGGTCTTTTTGTGTACTGCATGCACTACTGTCTAGGTCAGGAATGTTTAACTTCAGTGAGACAATACAACTCTGAAAAGGATAAGATAGATGGATAGAAGCAGATAAGTAGAATTGTTTTATGTAAATTTGGAATAGTGCAATAACACCATTCTTGCATAATTTAAAACGTCTACAGGTACATTAGCTTAGCTTTCTCTACAGACACAATAAAATCACGCTTTTGTACTTTGTTCAGGTGTTCAAAAATTGATGCTATATTCTTTATTATGTAAGGTAAAGTCATTACAGATTTTTACCCTTATTATTATATTTAAAAGTGTTCCTAATATTTTGTCCACCCATTACAGGAGTTTGCTAGTGTTTTCCATGCAAACTACTGATGATTGTAGCAATATGTTTGCAACCAAAGCTATCAAAAGAAGCTTTCTAGTGTAGTACCATATACCTGTTTGTCACCAAATTTATACTAGCGACTGACGGCAAGCTTCAGCAACCACCACACACTTTCCCCTAGTGGTGAGCAGCTTCCACAAGGTCACTGTACAGTTTGAAGGGCTAAGTGATAGGAGCTTTAGCGATGGATTTTACGGTGACTGCTAGCACCCTGCAGCAACCACATGCCAAGCAGTTGGGGAATACACTCACTCTCTAGGCCTGAGTGACTTGGATCTAAGCAATACCAAAATGAGACAGGTGGTAGTTAGGGCAGCTTTACTCCATCTACTAGCAACAGCAAAGGTCACGGATTTACAGGTTTTTTTAATGCATTTATTTATTTAGCTTTTTCCTTAATCCAAAAATAGTTCCAATCCCAGACGGGTTCTCTCGTTTTGTTTCTATGAATTTGGTGTAGAAATTTTGATGACACCAGATTTAATTAAATATAAAAACCTAAACATTACTTGAATTCTCAAAAACATGAAGAACAGAAATGAGTGATGGTGCAGAAGGTATGCCCACCCCAATACTAAGGTTTTAGCCTTTGATAGCAAGTTGTCTTGTACCCCCTCCTACTTCTACCCTCTAGTTAAAGAAAACAGAGTGTGTTTCTTTACTATCAACAA
This sequence comes from Hemichromis elongatus, assembly GCA_015108515.1. Taxonomy (NCBI): domain Eukaryota; kingdom Metazoa; phylum Chordata; class Actinopteri; order Cichliformes; family Cichlidae; genus Hemichromis; species Hemichromis elongatus. Next base: position 14,511 of record VUQR01024159.1, read on the forward strand.
GCAACCAGGCTGTCCTTGAGGAATCCAAAGAAGCAGAAAGAAAATGCCAAACAGAAAAGGTCCAAAAAAGACCTCGCCTAACCTGATCCTCCCAGGCCTTCAGATAGTAATGGAAAATTCAACAAATGCAGTGTTGAATTTCTATTTAAAATGAAAATTAAAGATTGTAACATAAAAACAAAGTTTATCTCTGGTTTTCAACAGCAAAGGCAGATTCTTTTAAACAGCTAGCTCTACAGTGTGGTCCCCCACCTTCCTGCCTCTGTCTGTGATTTTTCATGTCTCTCTTTTCTTGTTGGAATTTTAAGTCACTCAGTTTTTGGTCATTTCAGTTGTTTTTAACTTCTTATAGCCTGCCCTCGTGTGTTGCCCTCTGTCCTGTTAGCTCCTTGTGCATTAGTCCTGTGTTCCTCTTAAACAATGTCAGTTCACTGTTTTCTCATTCATTTTATCCTCCACCTGATCTACAAGCTGGTTGCATGTGGTTCCAAATGTGAACATTGTGACATACAGATGAAATGACAACTCCCTTCACTGTAACAGCCAAATATTAAGCTCTGTATGTAATGATCAGACAGATCTTAGACCATTCGAGTAAGTAAAGCAACTATAAATGTGAGTGAAGACAACACACATATACACGGTATGCAAAAACATGTACATTCAAGGATCATCTACACAAACGTGTGCGTACCTGCAACGAGTGCACTGTTTTTAGTTGGACAGGTAGGTGTTTGTAGTATAAGTTTAAAAAAAATCGAGCCACAATCTATGTTTATCTGTAGTTAAAAAAAAGAAGAAGGTTTTCCCTGCACAGTGTGAGATATTTGCTTTACTAAGATATATTTGCTTTGCAAATTCTAACCATATCTTACCCTTACTGGTCGTGGCTCTGATAATTTCCCTTTTAACTTGTCTGTACCTGCTAAAAATGACCAGCTCCAGGAAGTTTTTTAAGACACCGCTGAGTTTACATAGTGTGTTTGCTGGACTGGAAATACTGCTCCTTGTAGCCACCCTTTCAGAGTGAAATAATAATGATCCAAGCATCTTAAAAGCACGGACGTGGATTTAGCTTGCTAATGGCTGATTTCTTGACAGAATGATTAACTGACTGACTAGACAGTTAAACTTACAAAGGCATAGTTTGTTGCCTGTGCATCAACCCTAAAGTGCTCCCATAACCTTAAATGCCTTCACACTTGCTGACTCCAGTCAAATGAATGGACTAGACTTGGTTATGGTTCACTGCTTTTGTTCCTCTGTGCGGGGAGCTAATAAGTCAATCCCATCCACTCCCTGATACATGGAGGATGCACTTATCGCATTGTCAGCAGCTCATTTCATTAAAGCCTCTGGTTAAGTTTGCATGTTACCGATTCAACATTTTTAAATTACCTCGCTAAGGCCGGCTTGTGCCAAGTCACAGGGAAAAACAAAGGGAAGGGCTCCCTGTGCAACCCTACCATGCTGCTTTGGCCATCAATCATGGCTGTCAGAGCAGCTGTGCTCCCGCTCTTTGGTGGGAACTCACACCAGAGCTCTACATCATCTGGAGCTGTGATGAATGCTCAGGCTTTAGCTCCAATGCCTTTCATTAGAGACCGTGCCATCGACAGGTAGCATTGCCACAGAATAAGTGCAAAGGATATCAACTTGTCATGGTGACACTGAAAATATTCAATTTGACTGCAAGCAGATTTTTTAATGCAGTTATTGCCAATGTAAGGGGAAAGAACTTTGTGAAATTTAATGTAACATTCAATTTTCTTGTACTTTGCCCACCTTGTTAGGGGGAAGAAGGCCCACAGATATATAAGGATGAAAAAATTAACTTTTGAAAAAAAGTAATAGCTGAAGTTATGTTACATTAGTTTTAAAATGAACAGTAAGGGGGAGTTTTCCAGTTTTTATCAACTCTTTCTTGTGGAATTTATAAATCTATTTAGACCCCATGAAGAAAAACACATGCTCAAGACACAAAGACAACCATAGAAGGAAATCACTGTGGATTACAGTGGCATTTGTTTTTCTTAAAAAACAGTTTTCTTTTCCCTTAGCAAATCATTATAAACATGCCTATTTAATATCATACAATTTAAGAATATGTACTGAAATCATATTTGCTACTTTCAGAAGCAAAACAGTGCTTTTAAGTTTCTGAAAACTGACTCCCTCTCGTGTTGCTCGAAGTGGTTTGGTCCACTGCCTACTATACTCTAACCCATTATTTTGCCAAGGTGAACTTACAGAAAAGGAGGTGTGAGGCAATGTTCATTGCCACTCGGTAGAAGAAAACACACAGAGCTGTAACCTGCTTTATCTGAGGTCCATTATTGAATCTTGTGCTTCAGTGTGAGCCCTACATTGTTATGTGGAAGCCATATCTCCAGATGCATGTTTCTGGAGAGACGAGGTCTGTCGGCTATTGAAGCGACTTGCTGAATTATCAACTTCTCAAGCGGTTTGTTTGCTTAGTGATCTGACTCATGAAACAGAATTTCCTCATACTTGTCAGGTGATCTTGTGGTTGGAGGAATTCTGTGATATCAGGTGGAAGTTCTGAAACAACAGCAGAGCTGTGGTGTTTTATATTGTCTAAACCACATCACTGGACTTAGACACAGTACTTTCATGTTAGACATCAGTTCTTTCTGCAGCTAGGAAAAGTTGGATTCCCTTAAAGTGCTGTGCAAATTTGTTTAATCACCTCTCAGTTCTTTATATTTTGCTTCCAAACAAACAAACACATCTTTGGGATTTTCTGTAAATTCAGCTAATGAGATGAAAACACGTTATAACACATTTTAACTGAAATAAAATAGTGTTTCTGTACCAACAAGGAGATTCCCAAAGAGCTATTAGCCCAAAAACCTGGCATATCTCAACATGGTATGCATGTGTCCTTAATAAATTAAGGAAGCTGGCGGACAAAAAGAAACAAAAATGGGATGCCTAAAAATAATTATGTACAGCAAATGAGGACTGTTGAAAGTCATGACTCTAAGAAATAGGAAGAAATCCAGCAAATATGTGACACGGGAGGTGGGGGTTGCTGCTGGCCTTGAGCCGATCCATCTACTGTTTGATGAAGCCTCATCAGAAATGGTCTCAGTGGAAAGGCGGTTGTCAAGAAGCCATTCTCAAAGAAAGGAAACCAAGAGAAAAGCCTAACAGTTACCAGCTTACACAAGAACTGCACTGAAAATCAGTGATTATAAGACTCATGAACCCAAATTAGAAATTTCAGGTTCAAAACATCAGTGGGGGAGCATCGGGTCAGGTCAGCTCGGAGGTACAAGCAAGTGGGCAATCTGTAACACAGGGTGGAGGTGCTGTCTAGTATTTTGAAGGTGATGCAAGGGACCAAAATTAATAGAAAAAAGATTTCATATGAGAGTTCAAGATGTGCTAAAGAAAACCTATGTAGTGGTTGTGATAAATTAGCTAAGTTTCTTCTTTTAGAAAAAATGTAAGTCAGCGGTCCGGTACTGGTCCGTGAGTCGAGAGTTGAGGTTTGAGTGTGAAATTTATGGTTTTTATGGTTTTTATTGTTTTTTATCGTTAATATTTATTGTTTTTATTGTTAACTCAGTTTCCCTGGGTCTTTTCCCGTGTGTTATGAATATATTTCCTTTTTTTGGTACTGGTTTTATTTTTGGTATTGGTTTTATTTTGTTGTATTTTTCTGCGACACCTTAAAGGTCAAAGGCCGGTCCGTGAAAAAATTGTCGGACATAAATTGTTGGATGTAAGTGTTTAAAATAACTGGCTACCAGAGAATTAAGAGTTATCCTTGAGTTTTTAAAGCCAGCACTATTTCTAATAGTACTGATATGTAATTTTCACTTGTATTTATTGCATGCAAGCTGCAGTTCTTCCTCCCATCATGTCAAAAGCATCAATATAAAGTTTATCAGCTGTAAAACTGTTCAAGGACAGCTTATAAAATGTCTTCAATTAATATATTTCAGTAAGAAACATGAAGAGACATTTTGTGGGCCAGCCAAACATTATTAATGTTAATATGTTTTTTGTATATGTTAAGTATAGCTTCCAAAAAGCAGAAAATGTGCTGTAGCTTTGATGGCAGCTGCATTAAATGTGGCACAGCAAGGACTGAATCCATTTAGTGGCGTGATTGGTGGAGTGACACTAGCAGAAAGCAACAAAACGCTTACGCTTCCACATCCCATCCATCCGTGCTTGTCTCATTAGCCTTCGTTCCATTACAGGGCCAAAAACTACATCCAAGGTTGTTTATGTAAAGCAATTTCTGGACTGCATCTTGTTATCAGCTGAGGAGATGTGCCAGTTGGATTGTACTGTCAAAGTGAAATTGTTTTTTAATTCCACATTATCAGGTTTTTTGAATAGATCCTGGCCCTGAAGACCTGTTCTAGACCTACTGGGTTATAACGGAAATTGCTAGCAGCACCAATTGGCCTCTGGACACACAAGCCAGATGAAACTTCATAAGTTAATCATACCACAATCCATATCAGGCTCTCTGCTGACAAAAGAATTTGATTTCTATTAAAGGAAACAGTCAAAATTGTCTAAAGATAATGTAAGCCTAAATGATGAGGTTGCTTTAATGTTAAGCATCTCACTCATTTAATTTACAGCTATATTGCACATAAATGCAGTATGTTATTACTTAGTGTTTGTCTGATGTCATGTACTGCATTAACAAATCTCCAGATCCAGAAAAGAAAATTATTGACATCCGTTTGTATTTGCACTGACGAGCAAGTCAGCACATTAAAACACTGCCTGAAATCTTTCTCTTTAAATGTAAGCGAATTAATTGTAAAATGTCAAATTGGAAAGAACAACCAATGGTGTATATCCCCAAAGAGATGTTTTCTTTTAGGCACATTTCATTATTTCCTCTACCCACAGCTTTTGGCTCTTAGCCTGACTACCAGAAGGCTTTTTCTTTGATATCACAGACAGCCAAGTCCAGAACGCAGTAAGACTGAAGTGTGAGAAGTGCATAAAAACATAAAGATTATATGATTATGGTGATCAGCACTTCTTTGAATAACCCTTTTTTTTTTTTTAGAAATGAAAAGTTCAGTCTTGATTCCTGGAAAAAAAAAAAGCAAAAATCATTCATTCATTATAAATCTATGTCAAATTAAATAAATGGTAACAACATGTCTTCCCATTTTCCTGAAAGATTGCAACACTGTGTCAAATGTAAATAAAATAAATAAACAAAGCTAAAAAAGATGACATTTCAAACATTTAAACTGAGATTTTTTTCTCTTTTTGTAAGAAATAAACATTAATTTTGAAGGTTGTGGAGATTCAGTTTTGTGAAACTCTTAAAAAAAGGTTGAAAAGTCTAATATCTAGTTGGATAAATTACCAGCACAATTTGCTATAAAAAGACTGATCTTTCAAAAGTAAAGATAGGGAAGGTTTCACCAATCTGTAATCTTTCAATGATGTATGCCTCAAAGGTTTCAGTTCTCATGTATGATTAGAGATGATGATACAGGCCCATCAAAAAACTGATCTTTGGCTTTTGAAAAGTTGTCTCCAAAGTCTTGTCAATCAGAGAACCGAAACAGCATTATAAATGAAAAACTAAGAACTATTTATATTTTTGTTTCCTCTATCGTACATCTAGAGTTATGGATAGTTCTCTAGGACTGGCTTGTGCTTTGACCTTATAGGTTTAACAATATCATTAAACTGTTTTTGGAAATAATGACTACTGCATACTCCGACTAAAGAGAAGATTAAAAACCGAGCCTTGTGAAGGCACGATTTTTGTGAAGGCACCAAGATATGTATATAAGTGTTGAAGCAACCATACAGAGAAAAGGCAGTGCAATACTAAACCCTATTCTGTTCTTTACTTCAGCATGAAAAACAGGAACTACACTGCCCTACATGTCGTCTGGACTTGTCATCCGTCCAATATATTCTGGTATACTGTGATAATAAATTGTGACTCCTGAAAGAGGAGTACTACATCAGTTAAGAATGGAAACATTTTAGTTATCAAATATTTATATAAATAAAGAAAAAAAAAAGAAATGACACCTAAATATTAGATTTTCAACATTTTAACCCTAAAAAATTATGTCCTTACAGCTTTGATTCCAAGAAGCATCATTACTCCCTTACCTACACTATTCCCAGTGTTTTAATCTTTATCTACTGCTCCAATACCTGATATATTTTATTATAACACATTAATTTCCATATGTTCTTATTTACCAGATCTACTTCATTTGTCTGAGGTGTGTATTCACAACAGCAGGAGATCCACTCCTCCACTAAGATTTAAGTTTCCAAATCTTTGTTCCATGTAAACCGATTAATGACACATGAAAAAACTGTGATATGGCATCCTTTCCTAAACATTCATATTCATTATTATTTATTGATTATTAATCGATATTTCAAGCATTTGTGGTGACTCTATAAATAAAAAAATATTAATTAAGTAATTAAATTATTTTTTATTAATTGTTTAAGTTTTTTTTAATTACATTTCTCTGTGCCATTTTCAAGTAGATATTAAATATATTAAATGTCTTTTATTAACTATTTACAACATGCTGACTTTGTGGAACCTCTGTTGCACATTGCATGACCTAACAGTCGTTATGCTAGTTATGCTAATGTTAATTAAAAAAAAATCTTTGATAGAGTAAAAATTGCTTTGAGATGAGTTCATATAAAAGATACATGTTAAGCCCACAATAGCGTGAACTTTAATTTGCATTTGATATCTTGCCTATTTATTCCAAACCTGATTATACTACAGTATAATGTGCTTTATGCTGCAGATCTATGTTAATAGCATTCACGTTTGTATGAACCCCATTAGCCTGTGTCAAGCAACGATTAACATCCACACCCAAAGATGGTAACATATGTGTTTGCCCACAGAAATGTTCCCTGACACACACCCATGTGTATGCTAGTGAAAATGTGATGCAACAAAGTCATATTAAAAGATACGTCCACATACATACTGTGACCACCATACTTTATCGAGGTTATCTAACTCTCTTCTTCTAACTAGCGCTCCCATCTGCACTACACAAATTCATTTAAGGCAAAAAATGATTTAGGACAGCTACACCCCCTTGCTATGATGCCATGATGCCTCTCAGGGGAGCTTGCCACAGTCCTTTCCAGAGGGAGGAAGCAAAAACCCTGCCGCATTAGTTTTTTTTACATCGCTGTATTCCAGCTGGGGTTCCATAGATACTGATTTGTCTATCCCCACAGGATAGACCACTCTTAATACGATTACAGAGCTAGAGACTTTAAGATAATTCAAAGCATCACCACGGTTAATTCTGAGAAGGCGGCATGGATGCCACATCCGCTTATTGTCGTTCCCTGCATGCTAAAGAGAGCGTAAGAGTTGACTTATTACCACACAATACTGACTAAGTGGGAAATCTCTTTGGACATGGCGGCCCACCATATGCTAGATTTAATTTGATTTTCTTTTTAGGCTTTAGTTAAGTGCTCCTAAAGTTTCTTGTTCCACAGCAAGAGGGTAAGAGGGCAGCTGTGGCTTTGACTTGAATTGCTTCTTCAAGAAGGGGCAAATAAGCCACGAGTTTGCTAAAATACAGAACACTTATAGCGACACAGCAGCATTAGCGTATTGGGTGCAAAACTGGATTAAACCTAATCCTAGAGTAAATTCATTTCTTTCAATGCAGATCTCTTGCAAATGTGTGTTTTCTAGGACTAGGAGCTTAATCCAAAGAAGGGTCCATAAAGAGATGTGATGTGTTTGCTTTAGCTTAATTGTCTGCTACATCTTTAATACCCACTTAATCTGAGGTTAAAGGTTGTCTTAATGAGGAATATGCCCTACCATATCAATAGATGTTAAAAGATGTTATGCTGATGGCTTTTAAAAATGCAAGTTGTTCACAAACACTTTATAGAAAAGATAAATGCAGTCAGTTTGATGTCACCCAGTGGATTTGGGTTTTTAAGTCTCAGCGTTTGCATTATTACAGTCTCTGTGGTATTGTTTGAGGAGCAAGAAGTGACCGTATTTAGACCACAGGATAGCGTGCTATAGGTAGTTATCAAAATGGGTGCAGGGCAGATAAACATCATTATTTTTTTCCTTTTACTCTGAATATTTTTGATGGACTGTACTTATAATATGAAAAAGCATAACCTACTTTCACCTCTTTTTTGAGTCTGAGGGGCAACTTTACTTAAAAAATGAACATTTAGTTGTATTCAGCATTAAAAATTTCCTGTACCTTGACCAAAAAAGAAAATACATATATATAAATGGGGTACTTCTGCTTTGGCCTTCCAATGGGTGCTGGTGAAGCCTAGCTGTCTCCAATTTCTATGGTGGCCTTGAGAGGTCAAATTCACTTGAGCTTAAGAAAACACTAGACAGAAAAAAAACATTGCGAAAACACACAAGATACAGTGGATGGTGAATAAAGCATAACAGAAAAAACCAAAAAAATGCTGTAATAGTCAAACAAAAGTGGAGTGTTGTTGAAGACACAGGTGCAGAAGTGACAAGCTAAAAGTAAATGGCTAACAGCAGATGTGCATTTTCAGTAATACATGAATAATCAAATCATGTTACTTTGCATAGTTTTCTGCCTCACTGATGAACATTGCTTCTCTTAAGTGTGTCTCAGTCTCATTGCAATCCTTCTTTGGCTTTGGTTTCTGTCACTTCTTCATCTGGTCCGTCATGTTATTGGGTCCCCAGAAACCCTTCTTTTTTGTTACAGCATTTATTTTTAAATTTTTTTGTTATTTCTGCTTTTCTTAAGTGTTTCTTGTATTTTGTGTGCTTTTGCAATTTTTTTTCTATTTGCTGGAGTTTTCATAAGTTGCAGTTCATTTGACCTCTCTGGGCCACCGTAAATTTGGCTTTTAGAGACTATAATTGTTTTATTTACACATAAACACTTACAGCTGCCCTCTTACAAGAACCTTTAGAAGGCTGTAAACATGTTAAAGTTGGGCATTTTTAACATGGGGGTCTATGAGGGTTGACTCACTTTTTAAGCAAGCCTCAAGTGGCATTTGTGTTACTGCAGGTTTGGACTGTTCTGCTTTGACTTCACTTTTCAGCCCTATAACTGGCTGGTTGATCAGGTCCAATGCAGGGAGGCAGGGGGATAACAATGTGCAGCTAATACGTTCCCAAAGTCACAAGAATTCATATCAATGGCTCCTCAAAGAATGTTCTTTTCGGCTGCTTGGGATGGGTGTCAGCCATCTTCTCCCAACTTCTCTAAAAAAGGAAATCAAGGGGGGCACTGTGGCCATTTAATGACAAATGAAGAGCTCCCAACGTGTCCAGCTGTGACTTTCAAAAGCGTGGAGGAAGGCTTGGTGGATAACAGCTAAATGGCTGCTGAGTGACAAATCAAATGATTGTTGTAGCTAAATCAAAAGACAGCAAGTTACAAAGTGCAGCCTGAGAATGCAAGTCCTGCCAAGAAGCCTTTTTCATCATTATGCTGCCCTCTACGGGTCTTCTTCTTTCAGCCTCCCTCTTTTTCCACCACCCCCCTCCACCCATCCTTAACACACACACTCATCATCATCACCCCTCCCCACCACCACCAGCCCGCCTCCTCCACATTACCAGAGCCTGCACCCCCCAAACCACCCCCTTTAAAGAGTATTGCGCGCATTAAATTGCTTTTCATTTCCGTGCTGTGACAGTCTCTGAGATTGGGGGGATTTATGCATTTTCACGAGTGACTTTCACTGTCATGCTACGGTAATTATTTCATAATACGTCCTTCGCTGCAGGGCACGGGCTGGTTTGCACCAACCAACCGAGATCAAGTTCCACTAGTTGACAACGTTGGGTGGAAAGATGAAGCAGGCGCGTACATAGGATATCCTATGAGCAGGAGCAACAGAACTGCAGAAAACAGAAGAAGTAGAAGAAGAAGAGGAGGAAAGGGGGGATCGGATTCTTGCAGCCGAGGAGGCAGCTGGAGGAACATTGATCTCCGGTCGATTTGGACGCACTGGCAATTGAAATAAAGAGACCTTGGGCAGATCTATACATAAACTGGTAGGAGCCGCACCGCTGGCAGCAGACGGGGGGGTGGGGTGGGGGGGA
>VUQR01024159.1:31609-73147 GCA_015108515.1 Hemichromis elongatus
GTGTTGGGTGGGGGGGGGGGGGTGGGGGGGGGGGGGGGGGTTGGGGGGGGGGGGGGGGGGGGGGGGGGGGGGGGGGATCAGTGCCACATCTGACACCTTAATGCGACACTTAATTCTGAACTCAAAAGGAATAACTATGAATTTAGATGATTTTAATCGATTTTTTTCCGGTAGAAAACGGCTATTTTACGGTATTTAACTGTACTGAGTTTTCTATGCGGTGCCAGCTGCCTTTTCTCAATGACAAAAAAGGGAAAAAATCCAATGCTCTGGGTCCTCTTCTTTTGTTGGATCTTTTCATAGAAGCCCAGAATGAGAACAGAAGGCACCATTTGGGAGATGAGGAGTCCTGGAACTGAGTGTAACTGTGGATGTGTCATACATGTAGCAGGGGATGTGAATCATAGCCAAGAAGTGCGTGCAGTTGCCCAGTATTAGTGGCCTATGGGATGTCGCAGTGCTGACAATTTTTGACATTATTTATTTTTCTGATGCCAATGTTGAAAGAGGAAATCATTTATAGTTTACCGAGGTTCAACGAGGATCTGAGCAGTGCATTGACAAATTGTTTAAAATGCGGGCAGATGGCTGTTTTTCTTTTTATCTGTTTTATTATTACTCTATTTTTCATAGTATTGTATTTTTCAGGATGATTTGGCTATGTTCAAGAGAAAAAAAAATACTTTAGCACAATTACGTAATCACTGAATCATGTATTCCAAATAGGCTTGTTAATACCATATGCATGCATATGTACATCTCTCTAGCCCAAACTCCCAATGTGGACGTTTATCACTCTGTCCTCGTGTAATTGGGGAATTGATGCACTGAGAATCCCACTGCAGGAGGCTATAATGTGGACGTGTGTGTGCATGCAGATAGAGGGGAATGGCGGAGGTGGGGGGGTGACTACTTCCAGTTGTAATAATGCTTTTAACCAGCCTATGGCCTCTTTAGGTCCTTACACAAATGGATGCATCAAGGACAAAGAGTTTATTATTATCCTTTCCCGGATTATTCAGTCTATAGCCTTCTATAAGCCTTCTATATAGTGCATTCAGTGGCTGTGGAAGTTTTTCAGCAATAATCCCTCACACACACAATACAATTCCTGCAGTGGTCAATATTTGTATTCAGACGAGAAAAGAAGCTCTAAGGTGAAATATCTCCAAATGTGTTGCTTCATGCTACACGCGAACCCCATGATTTATGGCTAAAACACACTGTGTGGAATCTGATGCAGGGCTGATGCAACACAAGGCGTGATGTAGGTGCAGATGTAGCTGTCACAGAGGCCTCACTCTTTTGCTTTGCTTGCAGCAAGGAAAGTTCAGAAGACACTGGTTAAGTTTGTTTAAAAGATTTTTTTTCCCTCAGAAAACTAAGAGCAGAGGGAGAGACACTCTCCTTCTGCTTTCACACCATTTGAGAGTTAATCAATGTTGAATCAGAGTGGGACAGCGCGTGAAACCCGTCCAAGCTGCGTGAAGTTGTTGGCTCATCATTCTGCTATTTTCGGTACATGGACTTTAAGTTGGAGGCAATTATTTTCTAACAGTGTATGAAAATACCCGGCTAATTAAACATTTTCTGGATTTGATTTAGCAGACTTATGCTAAGATTATATTTCATAGCTGATCAGATGGTACTAGCAGAGTTTTGTGTTTATGGTAAATAAAATCAGCTTGGGCCACGTTTACCTACTACAGAGCCCAGGGGCAAAAGAAAGCTCTAGGCCCCCTTCAGTATTCAAGTAGAATAAAGCCAGGACTTTAATAACCAGTAATAACTTTGATTATGCATTATCAGTTGTTATGCATAAGAATAATTTTTCAAAATGTTTTATATATTTACATGTAAGTAACAAAAAATTCAAAGCATTTATTTGCACAAATTCAGGATTTAATACGAAGTAGAAATAAAAACATTGGCCTTAAGCCCTCATAATTGTTATTGTTTTTTAAGTCTTTTTTTAAAAAAAATGAAATTAATAAATTTTACCACAAAGCAATTGTTAAATACAATGAATACAGTCTTGATGATACATAAGAGCAATGTGTGTAGACTCACATACATAATAAAAACAGTGTTCAGTAGAAATATTAGGTTTCAGCCCTTTTACCTGTCGTATAATTTAATTCTTTTTTGCAATGAATTAGATTTACCACAAAGTAATTGTCAAAAAATGATAAAGACTGTCTTGCTTATGTATTAGTGAGCTCTTATGGAAATGAATGGTTTGTCAAATGTGTTGTGTTAAAAAAAGCAAAAAATGATGTATTTGCTTTGTTTGTTTTACTTTCTTAGGCCAAAACGGTTTAGAAAATTTAAATGAATGTGTAGCCAACTGTGTTTTAAAAATCTTTAATATTTGAATGGCTAACGCTGAATCATTTTGTTTCAAATACTCATAGCTTAAAGAACACAAATTCACATCAACTTTTTTGATGATACATTTGATGACAAGGATTTCATTCTTTCTTTAATTTTTCTTTTCGTAGGGCTTTTAATTTGAAGGATTGTATTATTAATTTGCTGGCCTGATGAAACAAACATTGACAAAAGTGATTAAAAAAAGGTGTTATTTTGATGAAATTATTAATTTTCTTGTTGTTAACTGACTCATCATATAAAATAGGGGGTGCCAAACTCATGTTCACATTTAATAAGCTTTAGGTGTCCTAAAAAATTAACAAAAATACTTTTTCACATTGATGTAATTTACCTGTCATTACAGGAACATCACATGTAAATGTTTAGTGCCTTTATAAATTGTAGCTTTTTCATAAGTAAACAGTGGTATTATATGCTTTTATTATTAAACAGTGACTACATCTGAAGGCCATCTAGTTGGCTGAATTGGACCCCCTGCCAGGCCACATATGGCGCCAAGGCCATGTGTTTGACACCCCTGCAAGTGTTTCATTACTTTAAGCTTGTACGCATTGTCTCTCTTTTAGTTTACCACCTGACGCTGCAACCACATGTTTAAATGATAATTAGGCCAAAGCGTGGCTGCCCGCTCTATACGGAGACAGATAGAGAGGGTGGACATTTTCCATATGCTCGAGCGATGCCTCGCCTACCCCCCGCTGAAGATGCCTCGTCCTCAGCGCTGCCTCGCTGCATTCCTGCCACTCGGTCTCCACGATGATGTGAGCAATTGAGTTCAAGGAGATCTGGGTAATTGAGAGGGCAGGGATGGCATCTGACAGGCACCGATGGCTCCAATGATTACTTTAATCAGAGTGGTTAATGGAATTCCTTCAGGCATGTAGAAATGCTCAAATGTTCATCAGCATTGAACCGATTTTTACCCCCACTACTACACCTCCTCCTCTTCTACCTCACGTTGCCATAATTACTGATCAGTTTTCTTTCCTCTTTATGCCTTTAGTTTCTGTTTAACACTCAGCAGGCGATGAGGTGTTTGTTCCTGTGGTCTTGGGTGAATCCACAATGGGAGTCACTGGGATGCTTTATGGTCAAAATGCATTATGGATGAAGTATTTTTAACATTGGTGAATGTGTTAATATTAAAAGGGTCAGTCAAGCACTCAAACACAGTGAAATTTTTATACAGACAAGCATGTGCTCATATAAATACAGAGCACTTTAGGCTCATTTATAATGACTGCTCAAAATGAGACGTTTATGTCTTATTATCCAAAAAATAATAATTGTTCTGTTCCATGAATACTTTACCAACTTTCAGGACTAATCAGCCTCTAAGTTAACAGCCTTACTGTCTAGCCTGCGCTGAATTAACTTTAAGAAACGATCCATTGCACAGTCTGGATCCAGACTCTGATGCCATCTGCCAAACAAACCAGGCTACTTGCTGTTTAAATTCTGTTTATATAATTGGTTTGAGAACATTTTTTTCTTCCTTTTGTGATATGCATGCTGGCAAAATGTGACAGATATATTTGTATAATTTTGAATTGATTTGTGGGTTCTTCTGTCCATCTGCAAACTGTCTGGCTATGTAATGTTTGTAAGGAATGAACAATGATTTTCCTTTGGGGTGTGGTGTGGTAAAACCTCAATGTTTTCTTTGCACGCTTTCTTTTTGAAATAGCTAACCACATGAAAACCAACTGTCACTTGAACAATGTTTTAACTTTTAACAATGTTTAATGTTGTGCTTACTAGCAAAGCAAGCAGCCATACTAATCAGGAGAACTTTATCCTACATAATTTCCCATCCAAAAGATTATGGTATTCAATTTAGGATGTTATTATATAATATATATATACACTTACTAGGACCAGATTGGGCCTATTTTTGCCTTCAAAACTGCCGTAATTCTTAACGGCACAGCTTTGACACGGTGTTAATGTTCCTCAGAGATTTTGGTCCATTATCATATGATAACTCATAGCATCACACAGTTGCTGCAGATTTGTCATCTGCTGACTTGCGATTCTGCCATATCACCACATCCCAATGGTGTTCTGCGGAGGCCATTTGAGTACAATTAACTCACTGTTATGTTCAACAAACCAATTTGAGATGATTTTAGTTTTTTTTTAACTTTTGGTGCATTCTTCTGCTGGAAGCAGCCCCGTGAAAATGGGTACACTTTGGTCATAAAGTGATGAACGGTAACCAGGTAGGCTGTGGCAATGATGTTGTTTAGCATTTGAAAGTCACAGCAAAAAAAGAAACTCAAAGTGTGCCTAATTTACTGTGTCCAGTTTTGGTGAGCTGGTTGAAGTGTAGCATCAGTCTCCTGTTTTTAGCTGTCAGGAGTAGCATTCAACACGGGCTTCTGCTGCTGTGTCCCATCTGCTTCAAGTTTCGATGCATTGCGCATTCAGAGATGCTTTTTGAATAACTTGGATGTAAAAATTGATTACTTGAGTTACTTTTGCCTTCTTTAAAGCTCAACACAGTTTGGCCATTGTCCTCTGATCTCAACAGGACATTTTCACCCAGTAAACTGCTGCTCACTGACCATTTCCTGTAAACCCTAGAAATGGCTATATAGCATCAACTTGCTGCCATGTCGTTGACTTATTAGATATATGCATTAACAAGCAGTTGAACATGGCCTGTATTTGTACATGTGTGACTAATCAAGTTTGTTGAGGAAATGAAGCTTGAATTAGTGGAATCACTCTCAGAATATACTGACAGGCCTCTGTTTTTCGTTGCAAGATTAAAAATCTGTGCCCACTTCAGGTTCTGCCTGAATGTTATTTCCGCCAACATGTCCCGAAGGAATAACGCATAATATCCTCTCTGCAATGTTTTGTTTGAACTTGATTACTCATGAGCACAAATAACATCCCACTAAAGGAAATAAGATCCCAAGGCTATAACCTAAAGGCTATATTGACAGGGATGAAACTAGGGAACACGGATTTCTTTTGGTTCATTCAATCATGTCAAAATTCCATCAGGATAATCTGACTTTCATTCCCTGTAGTCAGATTTTAGGCCAAGCTTTCAAGTTTGATTTCATGTGTTGTAGAATTAGTTCTGTATTTACGCATACATAAGTTATTTATGTAGAATACTTTACTAATGTAACCCTGCGTGTGCATGTACTTATGCATGCGTATGTGTGCACATGCATTAATGTCATCATGTGACATGACATGACATAGGAGTAAATCCCTCTTTTGCTTACTCCCACAGAGGGAAAATAAATAAATAATGGAAGTCATTCTTATTCTGCTGTTACCATTAGAGGCACCCCCACCCCACTTGATTCAATGTGAACGGTAATCCTGAATACAGAGTGGCTTGCAATTATGCTGAGAGCCAGTGTGGCATATGTACAATACTCTAAATAGAGTACCATATATTGTTCCCATGCTGTGAGGAGGGGAAAAAAAGAAAAAAATCTAAGGATAAGCTGACGTGAATGGAGTTTGATACTTACCAACAGATATGTGTGATCAAAGCTTTTAAAGAGCTGCTTTTATATCCCTGACTATGTGTACGTAAAGATATAGGGGGACGTTGTTTCATGTTTTATTTAGTCATTTTTTGCACCTTTTTTTTCTCGTGGTTTCACTTTCTTTCCATAACAGCGCTTCCTCCCCCCTCCTTCCGTCGTTTACCCTGTCCTCCTTTTCAGTTCCCACCGGGCAGCCTGGTTGTATTCATCAGGCCTCCCGTTTTGTTTGTTTGTTTATGGCGGCTGCACCCGTTGATCCGGAGCTGCAGTAACCCTGTTGTTTGATAAATGGCAACCATAGCATTACTGACTCCCCAGCCGAGCCTGGTGATGCCCGGCCAAAAAAACAACAGGTTGATGTATGGCTTCCTTCAGAGTGTCAAGTCATTTAAGTAGACTCAGCCCAGGCACTGTGCTTCTATATACATCTGTGTCTGTGTGTGAACACCTTGGAATCTTCGTCTGGCTCATGTGTGTCATCAGCTTGAAAATTTACTGACAAAAAGAGAAAAAAATAAGGCTATCTGTGATAAACAAGGATGAGAAATGCATGTTCTTCAGGTTATTATGTCAGGTTATTATTTGGGAATTTTGTCATGCAAGCTGACAGCAGCGAGAAACAAGGGCAATCCGGGGGGGCATCACTGTTATGATTTAGACATATTTTTCCATACGGTTTGAAATTGCTTGACGATAAAAGGGTTACTCAAGTGACTTTAAAGTTTTCTGTCAAGACTTGTGAGAAAGATTAAAAGAAGAAATCTTTCAAAATTGAGTATGAATTTTAAGACTCATGTGGGTAAAGTTCCACAGAAACCAAAAAGCTCCATCCCTGTTATGTCACAAAAGCAGATTTTTGTTGCATAATTACTATCTCAAAAATAATTCATTACTCGTAATGAGTAATGAATTATTTACCCATAGTAGCCAGTCTCAGATAGTTGTTAGCTATTTAGGTATTTGAACCACTAATATCTGCCAGAAATAAATCTAAATGTTTGACTAAAAGAAATGGGAACCAGGTGGGTGCAGGGGGCTGGTTGCAACTGGCTAATCAAATGAGTAACTTCTATTAGTATACTGTCACAGCACCAACAAAGAACAATAAACAAAATTGCTAATAGAGTAGACCACACATGGGTGAAACAGAGCCTGAAGGGAGGATGTGAACTTTCCCAATCAGGCATACAACATTAAGTTTGTATCAAATGAAAAATGTAGGCTTGTTTAAATAGCTATACATATAACATTTAGGTGATTTTTTTTTCTTTTATGTTATTAATACTTTCATTGGAACCTGTAGCCAAGTTTCAATTGAGTTTATTGAAGTGTGGCTCTTACTTTGTGCATATTTTAGGTCAGCCTCACCCTTTGAAAAGATGCATTACCAAGCCCTGTGTACTAGAAAAAAATAATATTAGCATTTCCTAGATTCCTGGCAGTTCCAAAAGAAAGGGGGAATCTGATGAACATTCGAATCACCTAAATTTAGCTAAAAATATTTAAAAAATATAAGTTAGTTTTATGTTAAAGATCACAAATAACTGATGACTAGCTGACCAAAATAGTGACAGGCTGGCTTAAACAGCAACAGCCAAGCTAGCATTATGGTAGCTAATATTAGTTTTGAGTGTCTTGAAAATTACAGTGTCCTTGTGAAAACCAGTGTTATTACATTTATTCCTTCATTATTTAAGCCTGACAGCAGCATTTCAAAGATAGTTTGGGTAACACCAACTAGCACAGGCTAAATGTCCTCAGTAGCTCACCTCGGTTACGCTGTCAGAAGTGAGTTTTATTGACTCAACATCCTGTATCAGACTCCTTTCACAAAGTTTTATAGCCTGCTCAACAGTAAATAAATGTGAACACTTTACACCAACTATTTTGACAGCGCAGGTAAAGAGCTGGCTGACAGACTACATTTAATTTAGACGAATGCTAGCCAAAGCATTTGAGGTGACATTAAAAATTGCAAAATGTTTTACTGACATGTATCATTTTTTTTTTAAATTCCAGATTTATAGTTAGGTTTTGATATTATCTGAATCTGTTAAAATGTAATGTGTACAAAAGTGTTTTAATACACAGACAGTGGCAGAAGCCTGTCCATCACTATCTATCACTGGGACGTTGCATAGAAGGTTAATAAGGCTAAAAGATTGCTTCCTTAAAGTAGCATAAACAGAATGTCAGTGATATATGAGGAACCGAATTTTTAGCTGCTTAAACAGAGCAGCCAATTACAGTGTTTTAATCAGGCCCAGCACAAACTGTTGATATGTCTTTACATTAAGGCACAAGTCAAAGTGAAATTTTTTGGCGTTTCACATTAGCTAGTTAGCTAGTTAGTTCTCACCAATGCACCTTTTCAGTACTTCATTCAATAATGTGGTACAATCTGACACCCCTACTCTAATTAGCTAACTAATTAGTGGCATTTTTCAACGCAACTTGCCCGTTTAAAATCCTTGTATTGGGTGTTTCGTTGTTGCCTACAAATATTCCTGTGTAAAATCTTTGTAGAGTTGCTTCGGCCCTACTGTACATTTTGTTTTGTCTGGGTCTAAAAATCAAAGGGAAATATATTGTCTCATATCGTGTGTATCCTGTATTTTCTGCTGTGAAGTCACTTTCTTTAAAGCTACTTTTAATGCCCGTCTTAAAGAAGCACACTTCCTCCATCTGGGTGATTTGTTTTCTTTAAAAGACGTGCCATGCGACAGCATTTTAAAGCATCGTATAAGATTATTTGCCCTACGGGTTCACTTAATTTTCTTCAAACAGAAAATATATTTACTTAGTATGAGTTTGGGTCACAATTAGATTTTATTGTTATTGGTAAAACTGGGCTCTCTGGAGGTATGCTTCTAATAGTTTGAAAGGGTGAGATAAGCACCGCGTGTGGGTGGCTTGCGTCTTTGTGGGTCGGTCTCCGCAGCACACACTTTAACAGGTTTCTGATTTACTGTAAAATTAGCTCTTTCTTTTCTTCTTTCTCTCTATATCTTTTGCTCCCTTTCTCTCCTGTCCCCATTTTGTTTCTATCTCTGTGGCTTTGGAAGTGCAGCGAGGAGTCGGCAGAAACCGGGGCCTTGCTAAAGGAATTAGACTGCGCGCTGGGAGATTGCTCAGATAATGAAATGGTGGGAGGTAGAAAAACTCATTTTCTCACTTGTGAGAGAGAGACATACTAATGTGGCTATTGAAAATAGCACTGAATAGTACTGACAAGAAAGAAAGAGACAATTCCAAAATCCAACAGTGTTATTTGATTTCAGCTCATGAGATATGGACCTGCTTAAAGGATAAAGTTTGGCACTGGGTTTAACTATCTAAAATGGAATTGTCATGATGGGAAAACTATTGTTTTCCAACTGTGTCCTCCTCCCAGATCGCAGGGAGTGACAGTTTGCTTGTATTTAGACAATAGCAAGGCTGAAGTTGGCAGAGTGTGGGTGTGCTTGTTAAAAAATGGCTCCCGTGGAAGGGCTCTGAGAGCTCTTACAACACTATTGACGTCAGCTACTTGTGATGTTCTCTCTGCTGTACCTGCGAATGTGTGTGTGTGTGTGTAGGCTACATGCATGAAGAGCAGGGAGTTAGAGTAGTTTAATGAAATTCACAAAGGCTGAATGGTGAAGAATAAATAGCAAATAGAGGTGACAAATGATGCAGTGTGCAGCCGTTTTAAATTTATAAGAAGAATTGCAAGCTGACTGGTGAATAACTGTTTGTCATCCAGCTTGACCTGCACATGTAAGGAAATATTGTATCTTCAAAGGTGCACATGCCTTCTCGTTATTCTGCTCAATTTTGTCCACCATGCGTAATCATTGGCGTTGATCCAGACACGGTGCCAAAGGGGGAAAAAAATCCAAATAACTCCAGCTTGATTTTATAGGAAGAGTCAGCCTGTCACTCAGAAAAAATGAACAGGACCATAAATACAAATGACTGCAACGGTGAGGCTTTTTTACTGAGATGCTTTGGGTTTGGTAGTTTTATCTTCATTTCATGTTGCTTCACTTGCAATTTGAGCATTTTCATACAGATAGTGACATTTTGCTTATGCCTGTTGCCTTTCCAAAAGTCCCAACTCTATGCTTGCTAGTTAATCTATTATACCTGTTTTTGGACTGATTTAGTGTTTTTTATTTTCTTATTCTAACATATTTTTATCAAAAACCTAGCAGCAATACAAAGAGAAGAAGACATATACGTATAAGTGAAAAAAGACATGCTTTTATTTAAGCTAGATACAACATGAAAAGAAACAAGGGGATTGCAAATCAGCTTACAGATATGAAGCAGCAGTGGTGATGCTAAACCAGTGGAAATGGGCTGATGGTGGAAGAGCAGCAGCAAGAACCCTCAAACAGACAACAATGACAACAGATATGACATTGGTTCAGTCAGAACAGAATGAAAAGATGGATCTGTGGCGGAGGTGGGCTGCAAAGTGGCTTGCATTGCACAGCAACTGTACACTCTAAATCAATTTTGAACCACTATAGAAATCAATGTGAAATGCTCCCCTTAACACTCACAGTATCCCTGGTTGCCTGGAACACATATTGTGTTATAGACTGCTATGATGTGAGCCAGAGCTAGCTAGATGTGATTGATAGATAAATATATATATGTGACTGTAGTGAGATGAACAGGTCACAGCTGAGATGTTGATCCAGGACAAAGTGGGACAGAGTGTTTGGAATTTATAGAATATTAATGCTGACTGTGTGGAACAGTGGGGAAACCGTAGTTGAATATGTGTGTAATGTGTTAGGGTGTGTAACAGTAAGCTGAACAAATAAAGAATGAAATCAAGAAGAGCAGCTGAATCAAAGGGGTTTCAGGCCTCAGGAGTAGCGCAAAAGCAGCTTTACTTAAATATAATAGCTGGATTCATATAGAAGCTGAGCCATCAGCTGAAATATGTTAGTATTGAGATTATCTGATCTACAGCATCTCTGCTATTGAGGGCTTGCTCAGTATCACTATTTATTCACTTGTACATTATTTTAACTCATATATATTAACTCATTTGGACTGTTTTTCTGCAATGTGCCACCCATCACAACAGTTGACCTTCAGTTTTACCCCCAAACTGCCGGGATTTAAACCCCATATTAAAATTTTCCATTTTTACCTTGTGGCCAGTAGGCGAGTTCAACAACTGCTTCACAACAAGGCACCATGCAAACAGTGGGAAGAAGTCATTGCCGTGTATCCGATCTCATTTGCCATGTTTAAGTGTGTTAACAGCACGAATTAGAACCAAATTAATCCACCAGAGATTCCCAGCTCATCTCGCTGTCAAGATATTATTATAGACTCCATATAAATGTGTAAGGTGTCATGGGAGGATCTGGTTATTGAATTATGCCAAAATTAAACCATTAGCAGGGAGGAATCAATCTGACTAGAAACAGCGTGATGACTCTTCTCAGTGAGAAAGAATAGTTTATTTTTCACTGACATTTTGAAGGACATTGTAAAGTCTCTATCGCTTTTTGTGCTGACACTTTGCAACAGTATTTTATGAAAAATGACTCAAAAAGCAATATAAATTGGTTTACACAGTGACCTGTGGTAAAAATGCATTCCATGAGTGCAAACAATTTCCTGCTCTGTAGATATAACCTCAGTGAGGACTTTTTCCACATAAAAAAAAAAAAAAATCCTTCCTCTCTGTAGAAAATAAAGAGGGGTTTAATTGGCCAGCCGTAAAAGGTCTGTCCATTTTTGCACTTGGGGTTGACATTCTCATTTTTACACTGCCTTTGCTGCTAGCAAATGTTAAAGGCTGTGAATATGACTCTGTCAGCATAAGTGCACCAGTCTCTAACTAGAGATAAGGACCATATGGATCATCAATGATAAGATAATATCTATAGGTTTTCATTATGCTTGAATCTGGGCTTTATTGCTCACATTTGCAAGGACAGAACCCACAGACATTGCTTAAACGCACAAAAAAACTCAGCAAAAATGAATTTTATACGTAAAGTAAAACCTGTTACGCTTCTTCTTCCTTTTCTTTCTGCTGACATAATGTTAACTGCTAATGGCTCCACAATTGGCCAGTTTACAGCTGGCCAGTTTCTAATGTGATGATTACAGCCTATAACCTTTGCGCTCTGTAAAGGATCCAATTTAAAATGGAGCATGGGCAATATTTCAGTCAAAGTACACTTAAGCAAAAATAATCCTAATAATAATGATGATAAAAATGGGGTAAACACCTGTAAAGAAAAAATGGCACCTTATTACCACATTTGTGTGCATTGCTTGTCATTGGTGTATAAATTCCTAAACACGGACACAGTTGTTGATGAATAATACATAGATTTGATCCAAATGTCAAACATCAGCACCGTCATCCTCCCGCTACAGTCGCCTCGCAGTCCTTTAACTGAAGCTATTGCATTTATTCATTTTACAGTGTGATGAAATTAATAATTCATATCAAGATAATTACATACTACTGTGCCTTAAACATTCATTTGTGTGTTTCAAAACCTGTTAATAGCTTTTAAAT
The DNA here is from genome assembly GCA_015108515.1 of Hemichromis elongatus. NCBI lineage: Eukaryota > Metazoa > Chordata > Actinopteri > Cichliformes > Cichlidae > Hemichromis > Hemichromis elongatus. The sequence goes on from VUQR01024159.1 coordinate 44,066, forward strand.
GAAAAGTTGATTTCAAAAGAGGATAATGTTCAAATGCTGTGGAAATTGGGGTCCCTGTAGGTTCCAACTTAATGTGAAAAATTCATATAATCAATTTGTGCCTCTGAGATTACTTATGTGGTAATAATTAAAGCCGAGAAGGCGATTATAAACACGGGACCCGCCATAGCTGGAGCATTATCTCGGAGACCTAGTTTTTGATCTCAGGTCTTAATATGTAGCTCTCTTTTTTTTTTTCTCTCCTTCTCGTTATGAGATTTTTTTGTTTTGAAGCCACTTCATGTCTTGAAAAAAATGTTAATTCTGAAAAAAGGCCTTTTCATTTGGGACAACAGAGAGGATTACTAGTGTCTGGACTGCTAGGTGCTGATTTAAAAGGAATAAGAGAAGAAACACACACACACAAAAAAGAGGTTTGTGGTCTTACCTTTGATTTTTTTTTTTTTTTTGGCCTGTTGGTGGTTCTCCTTGAACACTATTTCACCTGAACTCTGATCATGTTGGGAATAGCGTTATTTTGTCGAATACACATGCAAAAATTCATCTCATCTTTTTTTGAGCAAAATCCTGCTTTGCATTCACAGTTCCTTAGTTACAGCAAATTGTCGGTACCATCTTGCTCAAGAGCATCAAATCAACGGCATCCATCGTCAAAAATTGTTAAACCAGATCTGATGAACCTATAACCACTTCCACATATCCGCCCCCTTTGGCATGCCAGTGCACTTGCTGCAATCATACAAAAGAAGGCAAAAAGGCTGAATCTATTTATACTAAACCAAGATTGGCAACACAAGAAAAAACAAACAACACAGGGAATGTTTTCCTGTCACAAGGCGATATTTCAAGGTGGTAAAAATGCTTTGAGCATTTGAAATATTCAAATTTATGCTCATGCGTACATGTTAGTAAGAATTTTCTCCCAGCTGGTGATGAAAACCTGGTGAAAACCATGTTACAGCTGTCTAAACCTTACACTTGTAGGTTGCTGGAACATATGTTAGAGGTTTAAAACAATCTAGTAGCAAAAACTAGAGAAAAGAGAATTAGTAATTAGAAAGACTTTTTAAGACTCTTGATGTAGTTTCAACATTCTTCAGAAGTTTTGTTTTTGTAGTTGAATTTGGATGTTTCTGCTTGGCTGTGTGGACATTTACACATTCTATTTTATACAGTTGTTTAATCTTCTGCTTGACTTGTGATGAACACTGTGGACTTACAACAACCCTGCTACTTGTAAAAGGTGCTAATGAGGGCAATAGCCTTACAAACTTTTTTTTTTTTTAAAGTTAGACTTTTGTGGTAAATATAATTCACAGATTGCAATGATGAATTATGTAAACTCTATCTGTAACTGAGAAACGATACAAAGACCACATGAAATATTCATTCTTGAAAATACTTATTTGGAGTATTTTCAAAGTAACAGCGGGTGAGTGTAGGGGTACTTGTTAATAACAAAAAAGAGAATAACTACAGTAAGAATAACATTTCTGTCATTTTAGAGAATTGTAGAGAGTTTGATTATTCCATAGATCAAAGTAAAAAAATCAATGGGTTATGGAGAAGTCTCAATACTTCAGACTTGATTCCTTAATGGAAATAATTGCAAAGGCTCATGCTCCAAGTGCACTTGCAGCATGTAGCTAATCAGTGATACCAACAGTTTTACACACTCAAATACTGAGGAGAATCATTCGATCAGGGTTCGGCTTTGACACTCCTGAGTACTGAGTTAAGACTGGAGCTACAAAAAGATGCTCTTCATTTTTACAAGTAATGTTCCCAAAACTCTGAATGAATTTAATAATAATGTTCCTCAACTGGGAATTTATCATCTATAGCATCATTAAAAGATTTAGTCATCAGAGAAATCTCTGTATGCATGCGGTGAATATCAAGACCAGTGATCTTTAGTCTATAGGGTATGTGGATTAGAAACACTTATCAAAAACATGTGAATACACTGTGTTGCTGTATTTGGCTAGGTAGTGATGCTTACGTCATGCTTAGTACATAACATCTAAATTACACAACATAACTGTTATATAAATAATGATTTGGACTCAGGATTTGCTGAACCGTTCAGGACATGTTGATTTAAAGCATGTTGGATTCAGGTTTTCCCCTTTGTTAAGTTCTTACCACGGTGTTTTGGGTAATACATATAGACCCCTGGTAGAAGTTGATGACCTGTTTAAATGGGTTTAGAGGGACTACTGTCTATATACTGTAGGAAGGTGTTCAAATAAGAGTCATATTGGCAGACAGTAGCTGTGAGCAGGCCATTGTAGCAACACTGCCAGGTCACTAAAATGGATTATAGTTGGCTGTTTTCACCAATTTTAACTTTAATTCTTTTATTTCATGCATTTATTTAGTAGGTTAGATCTTTACATGACTTTTTTAACTTTCTCTTTTCTCCCTTCTCCCATCCTCATTACTGTCTTGATTGAGTTCACCTCTGCCTTACTATTCCTCTCCCTTGGGTGTATATTTAGACTATTGTTGTTCTCTGCCATCTAACCTGCCTTCTATTCCTGTGTATTTTTATGGTCTGCCTTAGTTGGTTTGCCCTTTTGGTTCTTTACTGGATTTTGTTGATGCCTGTCCTCATGAGTCCGTATCAATTTTTTATTTATTATTTTTTATTTTTGCCACTTGGCTATTGTTTTGTGTCTTGTATCAGCTGTTGGGTCAGTTGTCAAAACTTTGCCCTTAATAAGGAAATGTTCTGTGCTCCTAAAACCATGTGATCAAACAACCACTATGATCATTCTGTCCTTTAAGCCATCTCATGAGATTGAACCTACAAAGTATTTCAAACAAAAGGCGTGTCACTGTGCTGTGATGGCAGCTGATCTGGCTTGGTAAAAGGATTAATTACAGGACTGATTGCAAAAATTCTTCCATTAACCTCAGAAAAACTGAAGTTGCTTAAATGAAGACCTTTAACCTCGTAGGACCTGGCGTCCATATATGTGGACATCACATTTTGGGTTGTCTAGACCACAATATAAAATTTTTCTCTACAAGGCTCTGATGTCCTCTTCTCAAAAACTACATCAGGTAAAAAGATAATTCTTTATCTTTACATTCATCAGGTCTCAATCAGCCAAAATAGCAAAGAGAAGTTAAAAATTGTGCCATGAAAGTCTGTCTTTTGTTCTGTCTTGCTTCCCTCACGCCTAACTGGTCATGGTAAATGGCTGCCCCTTCCTAAGCATTGTTCTGATAAAGATTCTTCCTGTCAAAGGGAGTTTATTTTTCCCACTTTCACCAAGTGCTTGCACATAGGGGGGTTTCCTCTGTATTATTGCACCTTAGAATACACTTTGAGGTGTATGTTGAGGTGTTGTGAAGTAGTGCTATATAAATAACATTGAATTGAAATACAGAAATATAGTCTACAAGCCTAAAATGTGATAAATCCCATGATCCTGATGCTCACATTTGTTCAACGAAAAGTTGTGCTCAACAAAAAAAACAAAACAAAAACTAAAACCATTTGGCACTCTCTAACTTTGAAATAATTGTTCTGTGAAGAAGTTAGTTACATTATCATGGTCAGACCTGGGCAGCAGAGTGTGCCTAAATCATTCATGGCATTTGTTTTAACCTGCCTAGAGAAACAGATGGCTGGGATTTACCTTGTCATATCATGTCAGGTACGGTGTCAATCACATGCATGTACAAAAGTAGCTGCCAAACGCTTCCCCATAAATATACAGCACTGTGTGTGGCGAAGCCTTCACAAGACAGAAAGCAAATCAAAAGAGGTTTATATCAAGATTTCAGCTGAATATAATTTCCTAAAGAAAGAAAAAAAGAGAGAGATAAGATAGCAATGAATAACCATATATTAATATTCTCTCCAGTACATCTTTGGCTTTTGATATATAGATTTAATAAAGGAAAATGTAAAGGAACAGTGGCTTTTTCCATCTCATCAGTGTATTTTATCAAAAGTGGTTTTTAAATTTTATGCATTCACCGTATGATTTATGATTATAATAGCAGAGTGAATAGAAAGCTTTAACCACAGCTGTCCTTCATTTGTGCCACATGACTCAGAGTGTAACTTTTCTACAGGCTCGAGCACTGCTGCATCAGCAGGGTTGCTTAATTTAAAAAGGAGGTCGGGGGGAAAAAAATCAGAGCTTCCATTACTGTATATCCATTCTTCTGGTCAACATGATAGATCTCCCTGTTGTCCTCGTGTCACCCCTACAAGATGATGGTCCTGCAGTGGATGCCTGAACCTGTTTTCCCCATGAACAAACTCTTGGCAAAGGGAAGAAGGTATTGATCCTTTGTTCTTTTTTAAGGCTAATTATCCACTCCACCGCCAGTTCCTGTTATCGATGTCCTGCTCTTCATCCCTGTTCATCACACTGAGGGCTAACTCTTAAAAAAACACTTCTGATGGTCAGCTGCCCAGAGGAAAGAAGAAGGCTCTTTAGCCGTTTCCGCACTGCAGCCGTTGCCTCTGTTTACCTCTCGTATAACGTAATATCTCGCTTAATATTGATGTGGAAAATGTATGCTGACAAATCTGGTGAGTAATGGGCAGCCAGGCCTGCAGGTATCAAGTCTGTGTCTCAAAATGAGGGTTCTGACCTGCAATTAATGAAAAGAGAGCCAGCGGCTGTCACATTCATCATGACGTGTGCTTTTTGATCATTCTTAAATATATTTATATCCTGCTTTAGAAAAAAAAATAGGCTGAACATAATGCAATGTCATTGAGGAGAGACAATGACATGATTGATTCAGGATGTCAAATAATCTCACAGCTATAAAGGCACATATGGTCAAAATGTCCTTGACACAACCTTTTTAGCAATAAATTGGCAAGAGCTTTCATAACAAACAGCTGCATTATTCACAGAAAAGGTGTGCTGTGAATTCCAACGTGACCCTGGCACGAGAGCGGACTGGACGCTGTTTATTGAAAGTCCAGCAGCGATAATGAAGGAACATTCATCTATTCCAATAGTTTGATAAAGCATAGCCGGAGCTCGCCAGCCACACTAATGGATTAGAATTTAATATGGGGCCTGTTTTTATTAAAACAAGTGTCCCTCAGGAAAATCCTTGGCAGAGGGTTGTTGTGGTAAACAACACCCGAAGACTGACGAGCTTTCTCTCGTGTCACATCTCTACTTCCCTCAGTTCCTCTCTCTCCTTGCCTCCTCCCACCCAGCCAACGCTATGCAAGGGAAGTGATTGATTTGCTTTCTCTTGTGACTGATGATAAGCTGCAAACTCATTAAGATGGCTGCCGCCACGTCCTAAGAGCATGTTGCACAAGATCCAAATCATACACACTCCATCCTCTTTATGCACAACTTCCTAAATTATTACTGAAGGGGGTTTATTTAACTGAACTCCAGTCCTGTGGAATGAATGGCACCTTTAAAGTGGTGCATCAGGACTCACTTTCATGAGAATTAAAATGTTTTGATGCTTTATATGCTAGAAAGAGTACAGAACATAGATTAAATCCTCAGGGGGAAACGATGACTGGAGTCTCTGGGGACTGAGGGAGAATAGGTAGATGCTGATATTGCATTGTTTAGCAGATTTGCTAAATTCACAGAAACAATGTCAAATAAATAACCCTACCTTCAAAAGAAGATTCTAACAATTAGGTATCTTGGTGGGAATGATAAGCAAATATGGCACCTAATAAATTATTTTGTGAAAGTGACAGCATCTGTGGTTGGAAAGTGAAGCTGTTGTCAAAGTGCCAAAACTGCAGTTCCTACAATGGCTACCTGAGGCTAACTCCAAAAGTGATTCAATTCACACAGAATCACATGTTAAAATGTGCATCTTTACAGCTTGGGGTGTGGGTGCTTTGAATAATGGGTGTCTTGACACGAGTACCTCTAGTCGATCAGCCAATTACTTAGTTCTCACCTCTGCTAACAGGTTTGTGCTGCTGATGCTTTTTGTTACATTTTAAATGGAACTGTCTGACACATTTTGTAGGATTTTGTGTCATTTAGACAATTCATAAAGTTCTTACTAGTGCCCTGCGCACTAATTTAAAGGGAATTGTCTCTGTGCTTTGCATCTGAAGAGTTCTTAGAAGCAGCTTGCTAGTGTTAGCCGGCAAATTGGCCCTTCTACCCTCTAGTCCAAATTGTACCTAACAAAATGTGGCTGGAATGCTAATATTGGGGTTTTAAAATGCCACAACCAATGCTCCTTTCACATACAACACAACTGTGATTTCAAATTTCTGGATCAATAAGTTTAGATTATTAACTTTTGTAGATCAATTCCAATTCAATTAATTTGAAACTTGAAAACGAAAAAATAACATGCTCATTCAAATCATATAAGTCTGCAGGGTAGTTGGAGGGTAAAGTAAGGTTGTATTATGATTAGTATTGTTGTCAATTCATTGGCTAGGTTTCAGGTAAAATGTAGATGTTTGTAGAGGAACCTTTGTTATCTCTTGAAAGCTACATGTGATAGACTGAAAGCAGTGTTTACAGTCTGCTGCACCATGGCATGTTGATATGGCCACCTTCACAAATGATAAACCATTGAATCAGTAAGTTAGGGGCGACAACGTGTCCTGTAGTTCACTGTTTGAATTGTTTTCCAGATCACCTCCAGCCCCAGTTGAATTTGCCAGTTTAAACATGAAAACTAAAGCATAATCATTTCCCTTGAGCATATAGTAGCAATGTCAATAGACTGACAAAAGGGTTTAAAATTGATACAGCACACCTAAAATCACTATTCTCACACTTTTCCTGATGATCAGTTCAGTTGGAGATTCCGATATGCTATGCAATCAGCGGCTAACACAGCCTTGAGCCGCTGGCCCCTCAAGCAGTGATGAGGAGCTGGTTAGAGAGGTCTAGTATAGCATCTTTCTTCTAGCTCTATACCCCCAGATTTTCATTTTCATTTTCAAACTTGTAGTCTTCAAGTGACATCCCTCGGGGGCTTTAGAAGGCTTTACACAACTTTGTTCACATAGGCAGTTGTACTATGAAAGACCTTTAAACAGACTTTGATGTGTAAAATCAGATTAGTCAAGTCCCCATTTTACCTGAGTGTCTTATTTATATGGATGTAGCATGCACTGCTTTATTACAATGCAATTATGTTTTATCAATAAGCTCTAATTACAAAAAATTACAACACAAAATCAAAGGCTCTGCAGTTGTGCTATAATAAAATGCTCCCCAGGTTACCGGATCAGTTTTATCTCTTTGGTCGATTAAGGACACTAGAGTGCACTTGAGTAGAATATACTATAAGTCTGTGCTTCCATTAACATATGCAAATGTGATTAAGTCAAATTTAATCACACTAGGCATCATTCAGCTCAGTATTCATTGTGTCCACTACAAAGCTGGCATCAGAAAGAACCACAGAATGCACAACATTTGGTAGACTTTCATCAGAGATGACAGCAATGTCAAAGGATTCCACACTCCACCCACCCCATGCTAGCCGATGTTACCTCTGCAGGTATATCCCGGGATCATATGTCACCTCTTTTATGTAACACACCATTACTCCTGAACAGCCTGTTGAGGGAAGTAGCTACAGGCAAAATACTTTGAGACTCTTCTAACATTGCTTTCCCATTTGCACCAAGTCAAGCATGATTATTGAAATGGCATGCCAACTCACCAGGAAATGCAGGGATACAGACAGAAATATGCTACTGTAGTGCACTAGTACATCTGAACCTGGACTACAAAGTATGCTTTAAAAGAAGAGAAAAATTAGAAAAAAAATGAACAATTTAATATTAATAGTGAACAGAAAACAACAACAAGAAAAATCCACCAATTCAGCTAGTGCTGTTCCCATCATTAATTTTAACAAGTTACCACACTTGCCCTGTTCCATAAGGGTTATTTCTAATTACATCTGTTTTTTGAAAAACTAATCTCCTTTTGCGCTATCTGTGGATATGGCCTCCCAGAAAGCTTTGGACCCAGCTCTAGAGGAGACAATGGATGTGTTCACTCATTCTCACTCTTGTATTTCCTTGGTGATGTAGCCAGTGAAGATTATCAAATATCTCCTTAAAAGCATTGGTCGAATAGCCCCTATTGTCAGAGACAATCCTACGCTAGTCGGTTCAGTAATTTCATGCAAATCCTTCAAGAGTTTAGGACATCTGAATTCACTGTATTAAGGTAATTTATTGGGCACCACTCGACTTTGGCCTTTTACAAATCTACAAGCAAACAAACCTGAATGGTGGCAAAAGCAAGTAGTAGTATCAGCGAGATGCACTGAAGTGGTAAATGTACAGCAAAAGCTTTGGAATATCTTGACCCTGCTTTGAATATTTCACAAAATACTATGGACACTTGATAATAAAGACGTGACATTCAACAGACAAACAGAAACAAGGTAACCTCCCCATACAGCAGTGTTTGAGACTAATCTTCATTACCTCATATGGAAATCTGTCAAGCAAATCACTAGTCATTTGAATTTTTCTGTCAATTATAAGTCAAGTCTCACTTTAGGAGATATTTTAGTCTGTTTTGTGTTCACGAACAATATCCTAACAAGCTTTTTTTCAAACTGCTTGGTGGCCCTGGACTTTTCTAGACTTTACCCAACAGAGATAGGAATGTAAATACACAGTCAGATTGTGTAGAAAGGACCCATGACGTTAAAGACAACAAATCCAGTCTTTGTAGTATCTGACTGGGTCATCAGAGAATGCAGAACATAATGCCTTTGCAGGGTTTCTTGATTCCTGCGCATTCTCTTCAAGTATGGCCCTTGAAGCTAACTGAATATTTCTAGTATCAGGTAGCCATTCCCTGAAATTCATCAGCTTCCTAAAGAAACATTCTGTCTCCTATGGTGACTAGTCCAGAGCTGAAATTTCATTTCCAGCCTAGCTTTAAAGCTTTTTCCAAATTGCTGAACTTAATTTGAACACTTTTTTCTTCTTTACCGCTATTCTGACTGCTTTGAATGACTGCTTTGAGTTACCATGCCAGTGATTTAGCTAGCAGAAACAGCTGCGTGTATAATAAATGTGCACAAAACAGTGAACACTGAAACAAAAGTTTATCAAAACACTGAGTCATTCATTGGAATGGCAGGTTCATGTGTCCCAGGGTGACAGATTACAGTGTAATATAACACAGTCTTTATTAAGGTTTTTCATTGCTGAACATATAATTGTTTGCTTGAACAGATTGAAGCCCTAAGTATGGTAAAAAATACACCTCCTAGCTGAATCCCTCTCAGAGGCCTGTGGAAAGACGCAGATCTCTTATTGCACTGTGTAATTTAGGTAAATCAATGCTCAGAATCCCTAAATACCCAGTGATTGTGATTACTTGTGAAGTTTGCTGATTTTTTTTCCGCTTGTGAACACCCACATGTATCTTCATGTGTGGGAGCATATAAGACAGAGAGACAAGCAGGAAGATAGAGGAGGTAGGCATGCTGCTATATGCATGAATACACTCCAGTAGCATTACTTACAGCACAAAAAAAAACCCCAAACAACTGATGAACGACTGACCTTTACCCTTTGCATCTGTTTCCTCCCTACCTCCCTATTGTCTTTGGATCAGTGCGTATATGGGTTTGCAGTTTCATCCCATAAGTGCTGTGCTTTAAAAGTGAAAGGCCTGGGTGGCATAATCTCACTCTGGTGGCTGCTGAACATTTGGATAGGTTAATATGGTCATAGGTGTACATATGGCTTTATGCTCATAGCACTGTACTCCAATGAGGCAGGACTCTGCAGGAAATGGAAAAATCAGGGTACTATAGAACTAGCAAGGCAGAAAGTCAGGACTGTTGCAAGCTACAGCAAATTCAAAGATGTTAGACCAAACAAACACCATTGTGGAATTGTGGTAAGGCCTTATTAGTTTCTATAGGTTATTAACTAGATTACAACTAAGGTCTTCAGGCATTCATTATCTTTTTAGTTAGATCTTTCCTTCCTTCACCAAATCTAACTTTTGTGATCACACTCATTACATATTCTAAATTTTACAAATATTAAGACATCTTTTACAGTTAAAAAACTCATTATGGCTTTACTATGGGGCTAAATAATACAACTATGATTGACTAGTTGTACAATTAAAGCTTAGATTTAAGCGGACGTGAAACGCTACGGATAAAAAGGCTAATTTGCACCACTGAACGTTATGTCACTGGGTTGATTGGTTGGTTGCAGTCAATAGATTTACATTAATTTATGTTGCCTAGCTGGTAACAGAACCAGTGACTATAGACAATAATGAGTTTGGTGAGTAAAATGGGACAAGACCTTGTATATGCAAAATTCTGCTCTTGTCTGGGTATTTGAAACCAGTAAAGAATTTATTTTTCTTACTGATCGTCACAGAAAAGCAAATCGTTAAATAATAAAGAGAACAGCGTTAATGCTATTGGAAAACTTACAGAATTTGGATATGGTATTGGTAAACCCTGACGTTAGATGAAATTCTCCATTGTAGTACAGACATCTGGTAGTAGCACACACATCTACAGTAGTTTTAGTGGTTGCTGGCAAAACACCGCTAGGTGCTTTAGCTAGTGTCACATCTCGAGGGCTTAACCTCTCACATCATGCAAGGTGAAGGGAAAAAGGAGGGAAAAAAATCATCTATTAGTGTTAAGTGTTAGTGCAAAAACACTATAGCATACATTGGTGTTAGCTTTTAGCTGAAATGCTAAATGCTAACTTGCCTCTATCCTAAAAGCATTTGCTATGTTTTAAATTTAATCTCCTTATGTTTTACATAAACTTATTATGACCTCCTTTTAAATCAACTTTCAAACTGGGTCAGAGCAATAATATGCAAAGTGACAGAAAACACAACAGAGAGACTGAGAAAGCATTCAACAAACATTGTTGTGACCTGCATACACAGTCTGTTTTCAATATGTATTATGACTCATGTCACCAGTGATCTTCAGCAGATGCAACAATGATGGTGAGTGACAGGCGACACATGTTGGGATGGTTGGATATAATGCTCAGACCTTGACAGAATGAGTTTTTAAGGTAAAAAAAGCAGCTCCCCTAATACTGACACATATTCTTCACCTTCAGTGCCGGTTTCCTTCTAGACTCACACCTGCTGTGTTTTTATCTGGGTTCATCCCTCACTGATAGTGAGTGACAAGTTTTGGTGGGGTAAGAGAGATACAAGCAGCAGCTGGAAATAGTGATTTGACAAATTTGAGGGCTAAATTCAGCAAATTTTATTCTGGTTTACTTTGATCAGATCAGTGGCAGACAGTGAGGAGTGCCTCTCATGGGAAAACAAGATAAAATCTCTGGGGACTTTCACTAGACATTTTCTGTGTGTGTGTGTGTGTCTGTCTGTGTACATACCTGTCCCTTTCGACAAATGTCTGCCCATATATGTCTGATTATCTGCGCCCCTGACACGTTGCCACTTTGTCCACAAGTAGGCATATCTATTGTAAGAGTACATACTCGTAAATATGAGCAGTTTCTACAGCAGATGACTGACAAGAAGAGAAAGTAAAAAAAAAGAAAAACAGGTTGGTGCAAACGTGATGCCACAATCATCTACCACGGCAGCCAAATCCAGCATCCATTATCTCCTTCCTTCCCATTTGATTGCGTGCTTGTTGGTTTAGATCCCTGCTGGACTGTTTGTCATTCTCGCGAACGCCTCCGAGCACACAAAACAACAAACACGGCCGAAGAATTTCACCTGAAAAACAGCATCTCTGAGGATTCGTTCTTTACTTTTAATGATGCCCATATTAGAGAGCTTGGTGGGAGTTTACCGCCACTGTCTCCTCTTGCCTCTACCCAGGACTATTCCCTTGCATCAGACAGCCAGTGATGGATGGCTTAATTAAGGTGAAAGACAATGAGTGAGTGCTTTTCATTGTGTTTGGTCTCCGTGGTTTGTGAGAAAAAAAATGGATTACTCTTTTAAAAGTGGTCTCCTTGGGGAAATGTCACATATATCATTGAAACACATCTATCTGGACTGAGTAGAAAAAATGTACACGTGTACATCTATGGCATTAAGATATAACTGAAGTGTCTCTTTGAAACTACTTCTAAAATACTACCTTTATTCATTCAAAAGACATTGTGAATTTGTACCTAATTTTGCCTATTTTTGGTGTCTGTTTAAAATGTTCGCCTTTTGGTAAGTTGCCCTCTACTCTAAGTCTGGATCGAAGTAATCTCGAAAGATCTCTGCAAAAGTGGAAGCCAATCATCTTTGAACCAAGCTGTGCATTTCCAAGAGGAGGCAACTGATTGCACCAGAATGTCAGAAGATATCACCTAATAAAAATGATTTTAGTTTAACTCTTAAGTCTAAATTCATCAAGAACTCTTCTATATAGATGGAAAGACTGAGCATTTCAGTTGGTGGAACTGGCTGAAAAGGGGCACTGTCTTTAAAAGTATGTAGGTTTCTGAAAATCTCATTTTGCAATTCGTCATCTCCCCCCAAGGAACTTAAGTTTTTGTAGTCTGTGTGCCATTTTGTCAGTCTGTAAACACAAAGGCTCGAACAGTTTTGAATGAATTCTGAACATCTTGTAGCGGCGAAATGGGGTCATATAACAACCCATTAAAATCTGGCTCATGCACAACAAGGTGTTCAAGGTCAACTTAATGATTTATTGGTCTAAAAGTGACAAAAAGCCTTAGAACTTCTTACACATTTAAAGATTTAAAATAACATGTCAGATTTGAAATCTGACCTCTCTTTCAAGGTCAAGAGTTTGTTCTGAAGGTAAGAGTGATTGCCATTGCATGTATTGACAATATAGACGTGCATAAGAAATAATATATATAGATTTTAAATATCCTGTTACTTTGGTCCTCGGACCTCTTCTTCAAGCCAAATAAGGCCAAACTATCACCAGATCACGCTTCATGAAATGTCTTGTATCTTTAAAATTACAATGCTAAAAATTCTACTGCCTTTATATGATATAACACCGATATATGAGGGTTTGAAACATCACATTATAGCTTGCTTCCCCATATGTCACATTTGACCTCCGATCTTTCACTTTCTTTCAAGATGAGCCAAAAATACATTCTATCTCTATTCTATCTGTAATATAATTTCATATAACAAGATCAAGTTATTTATGTCCAGTATTTTCAAATCAATACCTAGCATCCATTACCTTCTACTAGTTAATGTTTGTGTATGTCAGAGTCTAAGTAAAAATCTATCATGCTGCCCTGATTTTGCTCTACAAACTTCTTATAGTATGTTTAAAAAAACGAATAAAAAGAAAAGAATCTATACAAAATTTAATATTATTCCTTGAAAATTAAATACTGCTCAGAGTGAGTGCTGTTGTTTTTTGAATTGCTCATGTGTGTGTGCAGCCAATAAGGCACTGGTTCCTTTATGTGGTTGGAAGGTTAAATTAAATATATGTGAGACTGAGTGGCACAATAGCATTTGCCAGTGACTAATACAATGAATAAAGGTAGAGGCTCTTATTAAACTTGGGATACAAGTAACATCTATGAGGAAAAAGATCCAACTTCAGACTGCTCTACATGCTCAGGTTCCGGCTTATTTCTTTCTACTAATTGGTCTTTATAATGCCAGTGAGAGTGGATATCCCCAATATGGTGCTGTGTGGCTAAGCCACACCCACTTACGAGGAGCAGCTCATAAAAAAAAAAAATGTTGGCTTAACTCACAGGAGAATGAAGCTAAAACAGATTGTATCAGGCAGTGGATGAGCTGAAGATTGCACAAAAGCCCAGTATGAGAAAAAATGAGGATTATTTTGATCTGTGAATCATGGAGAGCTACTCCTACAGAGTAGAAGAATAAAAATGTGGAACTTAAAAGGACCACAGTAGATTCCTTTAGGTTTACTCACAGTACAAAGACAAAGAGAATCGTTTTATCTTTTCACTCTTGTATTTAATGTGTTCCTTTCACAATTATAACAAACACCACCAAGCACCTTGTGCAAAGACATACTTTCCATTACGATTGTCTAAGGAACACATTACCCACACACAGCCAAGCACATGTTATGCCCACACAACCTTTCAGTGCCATTATGTTCTGCCTCTATCCCCTTCCCACCCACTCACTCACAAAAAAACACACTTAACTCTTTCCTTATCAGATAAGACTAGTGATGCTACACAACCCAAAGATTCTATTTTGAAGGAATTCCGACCAAATTTCCCTTTGATCCACACTGACGTGACATAGATCTGCTGATCCAAAAATAAATTAAATTTTAGAGATGATATGCTCCCTGATGATAAATCTCAGCCCAAGAGGGATTTTTTTAAGTCCTCAACAGACATCAAAAGAGACTGAAATTGAATTTGATGTTAAAGAATGCATCTCATCATCTCCTTCCTACCTTTCAACACCAACACCAAAGTGAACATGACATCTTTGCTGGTTAATGCACATACAAATGAAGCTGACACGGTCTAGAGTTCTGCAGATGTTCTATAGGCCAACCTGGAATGTAGCATTGCTGTGGTTTACTCACCCAAAAACCAAGAGGACTTTCTCTTCTACAATTAAAATTTATACATGTGTTTAGTTCAGCAAGGTAATCTTTTCAGGTTGACATCACTTAAGATTAGGCTCTAAATAAATGATACCACACAGAGGACATCGGTATCAATACCACTTAGCACCACAGTCCTTCCAAGTAAAGCATTGTTACTTGGTAAGTAGAAAAATTCAAATCCTTCTGTTGGTTGCAAAGTAAGTACAGCAAAATATTACTTCTGATTTAAACCAAAAATTATTTTGATGTAGCATCAAAATATTAAATATAAAACTGCAACTGAGTGGACATGTGGTGGGTTTCAGTACATAGTCACCCCCGGCAAACTGATGAGGGAAAAATGTGTGTTTCCAAATAAAATGGCAAATGTTTGTGGACTGTCTCTGAAGTAAATCAGTCACACAAAAGAAAGATAACCTTATGTGATTGCTTTGGGAAAAGCTAATAGCTGTGGTTGCCTGTTGTTTGTCTGGAAGATTCTGACATATCTTCGAATGATTGCCAATTAACCAAGTGAAACTTGAAACAGTGGGATGCAAAACTGAAAGTAACCATGTTCACCTTTGATATAGGACAAGGTCTTGATACAGCAACATATAACCCCAAATTTGACCAAATTTCAGGGACTGCAAGCAAGATCTTGCAAGCACTCATCAACTGGTCAGGGAATGCTTATTTTTTACTAGCGATCTGTGGTTGCCAATTGGTCTCTTGGCCTCTGTAGTTAGGACTTTAACAACAGATGTTGACGCAAGAAACACTTACAAATATTAAGTGAAAACTATTGTTTTTTCTTGAGCGAACGATGGTTGACAGGAGGTCAGTCTTATCTCAGGCCTAGTCCACATGTAGCCGTGTTTTTTCTAAAACAAATATCCACCCCTGAAAAAACTTGCGTCCACACCACCTTGTTTTCACAAAAAAACTCCATCCACACATAACCGCATAAGGGCATTGTTAAGCACATTCATTGACTGTGGTTGTGATTTGCAAGACCTGTAGGCGGCAGTAGTTCCCCGTATCCTATCCAGACAGGTTAACTTTTTGCCTTCCTGCTTACGT
The DNA here is from genome assembly GCA_015108515.1 of Hemichromis elongatus. Classification (NCBI taxonomy): domain Eukaryota; kingdom Metazoa; phylum Chordata; class Actinopteri; order Cichliformes; family Cichlidae; genus Hemichromis; species Hemichromis elongatus. The sequence continues at coordinate 59,678 of VUQR01024159.1, forward strand.
TCAACAAAACATGAAACATGTAAAAACAAACAAGCAAAAAGCGCTTGGACAGTTGATAATGCGATCAGAGCTCTGAGGGCATCCATGCTGTAGTGCAGACACAAGTCGTACACCTGACGTCAGCATTTGTGTCGCAGAAAGTGACGTTGCGGATCCTAAAACTCCGGTTATGTCTGTCCACACGCAAATGCTGAATACGGAGAAAACGCAGATCTTCACTTTGGCCGGAGTTTTTAAAAAGATCCTTTTTGTCGTGCCGTAAAACTGCGTTTCTGTGGACGACAGGAACCGTAGAAACACATCTTGGTTTTGGGAGATCCCGGCTACGTGTGGACAGGGCCTTAGATTCTAGCTGCACAAAAACCTGAATGGTCCTTGAGTTTACTCTGTTAGTGTGGTGGTTCAAACAAAATAAATCTGGTTATTTACTCTGGTTAAACCTGTAGCTGTATGTTCTGCATTCTGGACAAAATGTGACAGGGAGCAAATAAACAAAGAAGCAACCAAAAAAAGAAAGAAAAGAAAAAAAGAATCAAATAAAAATAACTGAGACGTTTGTGACCCTGCTGCAGCTGCTGGATGAATTACTCTGCACTTTTCTCCTTCACTCCTCAGACTAAACAGAGCAGTCCAGGAAGCCTTGATTAAAGCACTTCCTGTATGACTGGACTGAAAGGAGCAAGAAGCTTGGAGGCGGTGGGCTAATATTTCACCCATGCTGTTCTGAGTTGAGGTTGTCTCACTGTGAGGTTCCCAGCTGAAATCGCCGGCCTGCTCTGTTAATACAGGGACATGGTCGTGTCAAGTTCAGTATCGGAAGAAGAATCGTAATTTTTGTAATTTGAGTGTTAACTGAAGAACTTTATTCTATGTGAGTTATTTGTTTGGTTTGGTTTTTTTAGAATTAAAGGAATAATTCAGGATTTTATTTACTTTCTTGAAAAGCCATCACTGATGCAGCAAAGAGTGCTGAGAATCAGCCATGTGTATTATAACACGCATATAGTGTAGAATGTTGTAACAGTATAACTGATGCAGACGTGTTTTTGACTGTCCCCACGAGAGCTGTGTTTAAATCCACGCAGCACCTTGTTGCCTGTAAACTCGACCTTATATAAGAGTTGTGTAACAGCAGAGTTTTGTCTCCTTGGGCTGATTTAATGAAAGTCTGCGGAGCAGAGTGGAAGGTGGGAACGTCGCACATCTGGCTTCATTTTCCCCTGACAGTCTGCTTCAGCAGGAAGTTTCCTCTGTCCCGTCTCGCTCCAGTCCCTGCTAATGCGAGCGATGCCCCTGTCTGGTTGTTTGCTGGTTTCATGAGTCCACGAAGAGGTGGAGTCATCTCATCCTTAATTTTACTTATATAGCATCAAATCTGAGCAGTCACCAGTCATAAAGACCCTACGTTAACAGAGAGAAAACTCCAATAACCAGACCAGTGTGTGCTAGAAGTTTCAGCCATCCTCGGGTTTCTCATCGGTTTCCTTTTGTAACTTGAGAGATGCTCACAGTCCAGATGAAAGTGACAAAGGCATATATCTGCACATTATCAACCAGAGGGTGATCCTGAAGCTCTGCAGTGTATTTATCCTCCCTCGCTTCCACTCGGTGCCTTTAGGAAAACCAGAGATGCCGAGCTGTGGTAGAAGCGCCAAAAACACAGCCAAGTCAAACATAGACTTTTATTTGAGGCTGAGACCCGACACTCACTGGGAGTACCGAGACCCCGTGCCTTCCATATCGTCATACTGGTATTATTTACTGGTTTTGCTGCTGGAGTGGTGGCTGTGGTCTGGCGTAACCTAGAGCGCATACTGTTCTCGGCCCGTGCTGACACAGGGTTGCCAGGTCTTCCTCAGACTGGAAACACACATACTCACCAGTTCTCAGTGACAGTCTTTATCTTTGGTTTTCCTTCACATGGAAGGTTACTTACCTACGCCTCATCATTATTCATCCCAATATTTATATTTTCCTTTGTGTGTGAAGAAAGCCTAAAAAGTCCTACCAAATGTATGAGTTCTGTATGTGGAGTGTAAAGGACAGTAGCAGAAATAAAGCCTTCATGTTTCTTTAAAAGTATTCTCTAAAACGGCCTTTAGCCCACGCCGGGTCAGAAGGGCTCGGGTGAACTCCAGACTGATGAACCACTTTAGGCTTCACCTCTTTTTACAGCACAGGGACTCGCTGCAGTTTGTGAAACAGAACAAATTGTCAGAAAATGAAATTTCATGACAGGGTTTAGAGACTCCTCCCGTTGCTTTGGTCTCTGTGACGTTCTAGGCAGATGTAACCCTGACTGACGGTTACCCAGCATCCCGTATCAGCTCAGAAGCCTACCTGAGGACCAATATTGTGCTCTAACACTGTCACATTACAGGATGTCTCATCAAAGCAGGAGTAAACCATGAACTCACGCCTGCAGCTTCTCCAGGTTAATATTAGTTGTATTCTTATCTCTACGCTGAACGTTTGAACTGCCCAGTGGCTTCTTATCAAGGTCCTTTCTCTGCATTCATCAAATACTTTTCCCAGCAAATGACAAGGGTCGAGTGATCGTGTCCAGTGTGAATGAAGACGAAGGAAATGACTCATTTTCTGCTTCCTTCAGGTGCTGTAGAGTCTGTAGCTGATGATCTGGGTTTCACCGCTCCCAGCGATGTCACGTTTAGCAGCAGCAACAAGCAGGTAGCGTGAAAGCTGCCCAGTGCAAAGTTGGCAGTACCTTTACAGGTTGCTTGATGTCATTAAAAAAAACTAAAAGTAGCCTGGATGATGAAAATACGACAAATATTATGCGAACCTATAAAGTGTATAAACTTTGAGAAATGCCTGCTGAAGATTTCTGATTATAATTCTATTACAAATTCACTCCCTGGGACCACATCCTCGGTAACAATGAGTGATGGAGGATGACGCGGTGTGACTGGTGCAGCGGTTTGGGGAAGGCCTCGCAGGGGACTGGCGACGGCTCCCGGGCCGGGCAGATCCCCGTAAACTAACGAGAAGTGATGGAGGAAAGGAAGACAGGAGAAGAGAAATAGAAGAAAGAAAAGGGGGGGGGGCATGGAAATGAGAACAGCGAGTGAAGGTGAAGGGAGGCATTTATAGCCTGGCTGGAGGGGGCGTGAAGGAGGAGTGGTCCCGCTCCTGAAATTCAGATGATATCTCCACTAAAAGTACAATGACTTTTATCACCTTTTCAAATCTCAGACAGTCCGCCATGTTTTCATCTGACGATGGCTTGAACCAGTTCAGCGTTTAAACCAAAGCACATCAGCAGCACGCTGACACTTTCGTACAGAATCAGATTGAATTGACTTGTGTGCTTGAGCAGATTAAACTCAGGTGGATGTGACCATCTCAGACTCCGTGTATTTCAGTAAATAAACACGCAGCACTTGTTTCCTTTGCCACGCCCTTAGGCTACGCTCACACTGCAGGTCTTTATGATCAAATCCGATTTTTTTGTCTGGTTTTTCGCACTACAAATGAAATGTGACAGCAAGCGCGCTCTAGTGTGAACGCTTCACGGCCCGCCAAAGGCAGACCAAACACACACCAACTAGGAAGGGTTAGAAAGACAAACACAACAACATTGTCATTGTAGTCGGAGTATCAGAAAAACATCCCAGTTTACTTCAGACCCAGCAACACAGACACAAACTGGTTCATCCCAAACACAAACTCAACAACGTGGTGTAGCTGTACAGTGTAGCGAGGAATGCCCAGACCTCTACATTGGAGAGACCAAACAGCCACTGCATAAACGCATGGCACAGCATAGAAGAGCCCCCTCTACGGGACAACACTCTGCCGTCCATCTGCATCTAAAGGTCAAAGGTCACTCTTTGAGGATGCCAACGTTCACATGGGCCATCTGACATCGAGAAGTCACATGATGGGGTGGGGCTAGGCTCCGCAACGAGCTCACCCGAAACCATGGCTGATTGTGTTTGCCACTGGTCCTTACTTCAGCACGTTGCACGTGTGTGGCCGTTTTATTCTGGAGTCATTGTGTCATCGCAGCGTGACACGGGCGGAAATAAACCCGCCACACCTGACTTCACCACCACAGATGGCAGCGCTTGATTTAAAAAGCCGATCACATCACTCTGAGAACGCCTCCTTTCCTTTCAATAGACCTGCCTGCTTTTATTCAGCTACTGTTTGTGAACTCACATGAGTGCGATCATCATGTGAGTTTGAAGGGGGGCCCCTTGTCGCCAGGCAGGATGCGTTTCCCAGATTTCTGCCCCCTCTAGTCATTCTGCTGTCTGCCACTCTACAGCTGAGCCGCTGCTGCTTTTGTCCCCTCAAACATCTTTAGCGCCACGGTCTGCAGGCAGGTATCGGCTCCTGTGACCTCCGGCTGTAGACAAAGATGCAGTGTTTGAGGTTGAAACACGGACAGCCTGTCTGTCATCTGTGATCGTCTGATGAGATGAAACAGGCTGAGCCGGCTGCTGCTGTGACGAGGTGCACACAGTATGTGATTGGACTCATTGTTGTCATGATATAAACTACTGCACGTTCTGAGTGAAACTGAGATAACATCACATAGATACCAGTCAGAGGACGATGATAATGACACATTAAGTCATTCTCAACAGCAAGTCAATTGTTTTCATGTAAACAGGAAGGGAAAGTACACAACAGATACAGATGATGTCTGCTGTGGTTAAGCAGGCTGTCAGCTTCGGTTAATGATTTTGAGCTGTTCCTGTGGATGAAGCCCCCCCACTGCCAGCCACACTGCAGCAATATACAAGAAATAATCATTTATATTTACAGGAGAATCTGAGCAATGAGCCTTAGCTCCCTTCACTGGTCCCACATATAGCCCACTTCAAATCAAAGTGGGCTATATGTGGCTCACAATGTAAAATGACTTTGACCTCCCTGGTCTGCTAAATTGATGGAGGCATCCTTAAAAGGGCTGTTATATATCCAGTCTGCAGTATACCCCCCTCCTCTGGTCGGGTGATGCTTAGTGCTTGAGGTCAATGTGCTGTAGAAATGACATCAAGCAGCACTAGAGATATAATACGTATATATATATAAACGTCTTTGTTACATTTAAGATGCTAATCAGCTTGAAAAATCCATTTTGAACAATGCATGTGAAGCATGTGTTTGTTAGCATACATGAACTGCATGTTGCACACTAAAAAAGGAGCCTTGCTTATGGAAAGTGGGCCTGAATGTGTCTGTCAGCCACTACAATTACATCCAGAAGCTGTAAGTTCACTGAAGCGTTCCTTTAATCGGCACTTTTTCACTGTCTAACCTTTAATTATGGTCGCATTCTTTCTCTTCAGTAGTTTTATGCGTTGAGTCCTTTGTGTTGAGACACGTTGGAGATAGAAAGTGTGTACTTTGTGCTAAGCTGCTAATGCATGTTTGTTCCTGAAAATGGAAGATCTGAGCATCTAACCAGATCCAGGAGCTTTCAAAACTATAAAATGTTAGAAGAGTTTTGCATTTGGGATCCGCGTGTGCTGGAGGACAGGGCCTGCTTTGCACGTGTCAGGATTTGAGGATCGTTTGGAGCTGTTACAGCGTCTGGAAAGGTTTAATGTATACAGCAGACTTTACCAGCAGCCTGGGCAGAGGTCAGGCTCAAAAGTCCCATACAGTAGACTAAAGAGGGCGGCCTTTGATGTGGGAACAATGTGACTGCTCCTTTTTTTAACCCCACAGGGAGCAGCAGAGGAGAGCACCAGCTGCTGTCGTCACACCCCCAGGGTCCAGTCTTCTGCTCAGCACATTAACACACACACTAATGTTTTCATTGTAACCCGATTACGACGGCATTCCAGTCTTTGGCCAGCAGGTAAACACTGTCACCATCTCATCTCCAGCAAAGTAAACAGGGCCAGATTACCATGACAACAAAGCAATACTTATTAGTTTTCTTGTGCTGTACAAATTCCAACAGGACAGCCGATCAACAGGACTTCAGTCCTCTGGAGAGCCTTAAAAATGTTTCCTTTGGATGTTTTCCAGGATGTTTCTACCCAGCAGTGTCCCATGGAAGCTAGACTGCTTTAAATCTGCTCAAACTGCTGTTTCATGGACACCGTAGAGAAAGCAGGGTGAACTGGTGAATGCTTGTGCACTGACTCTGTGCCACATTAGTCACCGGCATTCGTACGCTGGTGTCTGGGCATTTTTATATGCAGAGGAAAAATCAAATGTAATCATCATGAAAACACCAAAGATGTTGCTTCATTGTGTGAATCTAATCATATTTTTTCTGTTCAGCTTTTATTCTGGGAAGAGAAAGTACAAGGATGCAGAGATGATCCGAGGACCTGCGGGCGCCCATGGACACTCAGGTTGAGACATCCCAAGCTGGGGTGACATCAGCTGTGAGGGAGAGGGAATGAAAAGTAAACACAAAGGTGATGTCCTTTTAGTGAAAGAGGGAATGAAATGTGCTTGTTTCTTGTTCCCGGTTTATTTACCGTGGATTTGTCTTAAAGCCTTTCAGCTAACCTAAAACAGTAAATGACACAAAGCAAAGACGTGGAGCTCAGAGCTGATTCACATGCGCTAACCCGTTCTGCTGTCGCCTCATGTGCTCACCCAGAGTATGCAGCTCTGTCAGGAGACAGAGAGCACACGTAAGTAAACCAAAAAAAGGTTTGCATTGATAGAAGTCAGCGATGCGCGATGATGACCTCATTCTGGCACCGACGGCCTTTCTGTGTTGTTGTGTGTGTTTCCTGGGTGTAACTATGTTACTATAGCCGAGGTGTCGCATGTACAGGAAGGACAGAAACAGGAGGATTTAGCTGAACAAACACCAGCGGACGACGAGCGATGTGCCGTTCAGATGTCACATCACACTTTAATGTTTAAACCACTGTTTAAAGTGTGGCTTATACAGGCCACCGTTTATGACACATGCTGCTACAGAACGGAGCACTGCAAGACAAAAGCACCGAATTCAGTTTGACCAATAACTGAATTACAAAGTAAAATTGACATAAATCATGTATGTGAAATATAAATGACAAAAATGTAGCATGTTTGCTTGATTGTTCCTACTCTGTGACTCTGTGAACTGACGACAGAATATGAACGTTGACGTGTGTTTGTTTCCATTTTCTGGTGGGAAAAATGATAAATGACACACACAGGTCCCACACCGGGACACATGATGTCATTCACCTGTGGTGCTTTCAGGTAACAAAGACTCTTTTGTGCCTGTGCAAACACACACACACACAGGAGCAGACTGCACTGAATGCACATGTGGTTTGTTTTGCAGTGACAAATGGTTCATTTATCATTTGTTTGTCGTCTCATTCAGAGACAGCAGAATGCTGGAAGCTGCTCCTCTCGTGTGAGCTGGCCAGACGGCTCGGGCCGGGTCGTGAGCGGGTCGGCGGGTTTGAAGTAGCTTTGAAATGCGACCTTGGTCCGCCTGCACAACTGTAGGAGAGTGTGAAATCTAAACAGCACAGGGCTGCAGTGTATAAGTGACTGTGGTTTGCATATCCTCGCAGGATTCTTACTGCACAAACAGAGACACTGTCCTCAGTGCGGGGACGTCTGTAAAACACAAACATCCCAATCAGCTCCTTAAAATTAGAAATGCAGAACAGAACCTCCGTCCTCTGCATTGGGAGTACTTACATTAGCTGTAGTGTTTGAAGATGTCACAGATCTCTGTGGCCACGTGGTTGAGACCCTACGCCTCGACCATGACGCCCCAGCCCCACCTCGGCCCCCACACAGCGACTCCCTGTAGTGTTGTGTTTTCAGCTTGCACCGGCAGTTTGTTTTCATCTGATCAGCTGGAGCGTACAGCGCAGTGTAAACATTAGCAGGCCCATAAAGTGGATCCAGCTTAATTACCTGATCTCAACGCCCAACTCATGACGCAGCTATAAAGCTCCTTATTAGACCTTACATGTTTCATTTCCACGCGGTCGTGGATCGCTGACGATCGCTGATTGTAAGTCTGTTTGCACTGTGCTGTGTGGAAGCCGTCCTGATAGCTCTTTCTGGATCTCGCGGTAGGTGCTGTAAAAAAAAAAAAAGTCACACCTGCCCTATCTCACCATGACATCATTGTAAAACACAGCAGGTGCAAAGATACGGCTGAGAGATCAGCTCACAATCGTGTGAAGTGGAAATGTGGATCTGCACGTACCACACGGTAGCACGCGGACACGCACGTCCGCCTGCAGGGCGCAGAGCTGCTGGCGGCCCCGCAGACACACGGCGGCTGCAGGTGGAGCTCCAAGGACCCTGGACACTCAGCTGGGTGCTGCAGCCACCTTTGACTTTGTTGTTTGGTTGCACATGTCACATGTTATTGTATTATATCCATGTAAAACACTGAAACACTATATCTATATGTTTATGATATTTATGAATATTAGTTTTATTTTGAATATTAGCTTCCTGGCAAACACCTTTCACTGATGAACTGGGCCAAATAAAGTCGCACTGTGATCGATTCTGGTTGGCTGAGCAACGGAAGTGTTGGTGGAGACTAAAGTATACCTGAAAATGTAAACGTTAATATGCTCATGCCAGTATTCATCAGTATTAAAAATAAAACCAGTATGATCCTGTAATCTTCAAGCAACCTAAAGAAGTCCAGACGCCTTTTCTTTACAGCTCCTTAGACTACGATGACCTGGATGACTGAGAACCTTCACAGACATCCTGTAATCAAGTTCAATACAATTTAATGCAAAGTTCATCCGCTCCCCTAGTTTCTTTTATCTATTACATAGCAGCAGCCCAATTTAAGGAAGTAGATATGATCAAGACGACGTGCTGAATAAATGACATGGCATGGTTGTTGGTGTCAGACTTGCTGAGAAAACTGTTGATCTGTTAGCACGTGACCATGTCTGGGGTTTACAGAGAACCGTCTAAAAAGGGAAAAGTATCCCGGGAGCCACAGAGAGAATTTGCTTGTTGATGCCAGAGGTCAGGGATGAATCACCAGGCAGCTTTGAGCTGACAGGAAGGCAACAGAAACCCAAAGAACCACATGTTCTGACCCAGGTATGCAGGCCAATATTGTAAAGAGCTGATGCACTGCAGCAGCAGCAGCAGCAGCAGAGCACGGTTCTGATGGGAGGGTCGCACTTTGATGTAAATAACATGAAGGCTGGGCTCCATCCTGCTTTTCCTCGGTGATGCCGGCGGGTGGTGAAGGTGTAATAAGGTGTTTTATTGGCACCCTTTGGATGAATTAGTACAAACACAGCATTGTTTAAATGCTGACCGTGTCCATCCTAACACGACCACGGTGTGGCCATCCTCTGATGGCTGGTTCCCTAAAATCTCATGTCACAGCATTCAGATAATCTCATCTGGTATCCTGTAGTAGTGATGTGCACCTAAATCAGTCACCAGCAAGAATAGAAGCCATACTGTCCCCTTTACATCCTGCTCTGGCATTACATACCAGTCAGTGCACTGCCTGTAAGTTCGGGTTCAACGTGTCGACAAAGGCTGCTTTAGCTTTAGCAAGCTGGCTTGAGGAGCCAGCTGATCAAAGGGCGCTGCTCCGTCCATTTTGGGTCATGCTGTCCTGTTTGCATTATGCTGACACAACACTTCATGTGTGTGTCAGCATAACTGTTGGTTCAGGGTTTAGCGTGCAAGCTACAGCATTTGTGCGAGTAATCAGCACAAGACAAACTTCTGCAACTGTATGCAATCATTTTGCTGTGAAAGGTTCCCAGGACTATTACAGTAATGACCTCACTGTTGCCTTTCAACCCTGGACTTTAGAATCTTGAAAGCAAAACGTGGTGATTAAAGCCTCAAAGGTTGAGGTCTCAGACTGTAGTTTATTGGGCATCAGGAGATAAAAAGGTGTCAGTCATTAATCAGTACTGGTCATGTCTGCATTAACTGCAGCTGATGTTAGGGTCCCGTGCTCTGCTGGCCTCCGTGTGCCCCGCCTCCCCACATGTGAGCAAGCTTACCCAGGTTTAGAGGTATGAGCTCATGTAAACTGCACCTCCATCACAGCCTGCTTATTATTAGCCTGAGCTGCAGAGTAATAAGGGGCTGATCCAAGCACTGATGGGAAGGGACCTCCCTCCCACGTGACCACCTGCATGTCTGCATGCATACTGAGGGCTGTGTCCATGTTTGGACCATAGCTGCCCCCCCCCGCCTGTTTTCCTCTCACCTGTCAAATATTCAAATAACCTTACGCCAACTTATAAAACGCTGCAAACACAAAAAACGAGAATTAAGTGTGTTTCCATCAGTGTGGTTGGATCAAAACAACAAATGTGAAACTTTCCTGAACCTCACATCTCCCAGGAAAATTTGTAGTAATGGATTCCCAAGTAGAGGCCTGACTGTTAAAGCGCTTTAGTGTGGGCAAACCTCGCCATATTTCTAGCTTTTATTTGAAGGCAGGAAAAAAGGAACTGTGCTATAAAATAAGAAGGAGAAACAGCTCCACAGTTTGAAGCATCTAAAACGATCCCTAGATGAAGAAGTAGGACACGACTGTGCATCCCTTGTTAATGTCCTCACTGTGTATAAATAACTTTTTATTGCATTGTCAGCTCCACACCGACCCACATACTCTATCATATAAGTACATGTCATGTGCAGTACAAAGAAAAGTAGTCATCTCATGGCCCAAGCATTTATTGTTCTTTGCCTTGTGAGGGTGAAGAAACATTTTCTGCTTATCATCTTATATCAGTTGGTCAATGGTTAACAGGTTTCACAGAAGCAGAGCCAGCACAAAGCTGGGTTGAGCTTCCCTGAAGGACACCAAATACGGTCTTGAAGGCATCCAAATGTTGTGGTGGATCCTGCAGTCCGTCCTGCAGTCCAGGGGCACGTGCAGCGGTAAAAAGCACCTGTATTTGGAAGCTGATTCATTTAGACTGAGAGCGACATGAAATGAATATGAGGTCAGAGCGATGCAGCTGAACAACAAGCTGGTGTGTACATCCTGAAGGACCCCTGTGCCATTCGCACTGTTAGCAGACACTCTCCCCCACAGCCCACCTCCACACTCAGAGTCACGGTCACAGTGTGGAGGTGGGCTCAGGACACGGACTCTGTGCTCAGACCCAGGCTGTTTTCTCCTGTTTGTTCCTGCACAGTTGGTGAGGAGCACCTTTAATGTTGTTCTACATGCACAATGACAGTAAAGGCCTTTTCTATTCTATTCTGTACAGAAGGTGTGCACGTGCATGGATGTGTGCATGTCGGCAGTGTGCAGGAAACAAGGCACAAGACCAATGCATGATAACACAACCTGAAAACCAAGTTACATATAAACTAACCTTTGCTAAGATGACAGATACAGTTTAACCAGCCTACTCGGTTTAGATTTGCTTTTAGCATTGTTAGCATGTGCATGCATGTAACTGTTATTGCAGGAGGTCGAGCAGGCCATCTGATATCAGGGATCGGGATTTTCACAAGAATCCAAAATCTGTTTGTATTCAGTTTACTTCATCAGTTCAGTCCTTTATTTTTGTCCTTGACCAGCCTGTTTGTGATTATTTATGACATATGCTTGTTAGGCAGCGTTTCTTTGGCTTCATTTACCGATGCTTGGTTTGTGATTGTGCCTGTTTGCATATGTATTGCCTAGAGAGGCATTCTCAGCCTACACAGCCTAAGCAACCTGCTATCACGCAGATGACAACAGCAGCACCAGCACATAGCTCAGTGTGGATGCCCAGGTTGAATGCTGATTGGTTGACAAGTTTTCCCCAAATCGGGGAAGGAAGTGACGGTGGAGTTAACTGGGAATGGGAAAAGAATATAAATCATCATATATTTAAAGTGACAGTGGCTGCAGTGGACGCTTTCTCTGCAGACCAAGGCCAGCACACAGACTGGTCGTAGCACATACTGTGGAGCCTCTACACAGGACTCGACATCGTCTGCAGGTAGCTGGGTGTCCACGTTCAGCCCATGGTAATGCTGAGAGAAACCTGTAGACTCTGATTACATATTCATGTCCTCATGATGCAGGATGATATCAGTAAACACTTTGTATGACTTCATGTTTAGCCCAGTTTTTCTAAATCGGTTGTTCCACAACAAAACGTGCAGGCGTCCACCTGAAAGTGCTGGTTTATGTTTTGTTCTTCCAGGTTTGCTGCTTTACGTGTCAAAAGCAGTGACTCAGACACGCAGTTCTTTGGTCACATCAGGTGTTGTGCATTTGACGAAAGGGGAACACCTGCAGTGATATCACTCACTGGGGGGCGTGGCCACAGAGAGGCCCATTGCACAGATGGCAGCAGCTTGTGAGTCAGTGTTGAATTCAAGTAATCCAACGTGACGTTGACGCATTGTTTACTGTTATTGTTTTGGTGGCATGGCAATGATGTGGTTCTCCCACATATAAATGCATCACAGTAAAAGTAATAAACCTGTTACTGTGGATTTTAACAACAGCCACACTGTGACCGGTCCAGTCTTAGCCTTTAGGCTTCATAGAGGCCGAGATCTTTGGAAATAAAAAGTGCATTTGAAGCCGTCCTCATGAAGCCACATTCCTGACTAATCCAGAGGATATCTGTGTTGGGAGCCCCCCTGAGCTCACTCAACAAAGAGAAGGAGCGCCACGCCGCTGGGCCTGAACCTGACAGCCATTCTGAGCCGTGTGTTTATACAAAATACATGAGGCTGGTGTAAGAGCACAATCCAGAAACGTCCCATACAGTTTGTTTTTTCAAAAAGCCCTTCAGTCACTAAAGCACAAAAACCTTCCTCATGTGACCACCTTATGTTCATATGTTCAGCTGAAGCATCTTTAAAACATTTTTCACTCTGAACTTTACAAACCTTGAGGAAAGAAGTAAAATCGCCCCCTAAACCTGATTCCAGATTGCGCCACCCTCGCCAGCGAGAGCGCTAATCCAGCATTTGCAAAGCTGGCAGTGAGTGTTTCACATCACTGTGGAGGAATGTTGGCCCGCTGTTCTCGGCACAATCGTTTTAATTCACAAACACTGGAAGGTTGGTGAGGATGAAAAGTCTATGAAAAGCTATTTTTTCCTTAATAAATGAAAACTTTGTTTCCAAATTCAACTTTTTGTATTCATCTGGGTTATTAACATTTGTCTGACATTTGACTTTGGTCCACTATTAAAATGATTTAATTTTTGTATGGATCACTCACTCATGAGCTTTGATGGAGATCTATCATCAGGGGCGCCGTAAAGGGGTGGAAGGTTAGGACGATTCTAAGGGCCCAGGCTGAGGAAGGGCCCAGAAGACCAGATCCCCTTTTTTTCTTATTTCTTTTCTCTTTTTAATATATACATTAAATGTGCTAGGGCCCCTCCTACGCAGTGTATTTTGTCTATTTTGACCATATATTTAATAATATTTAACAAATAATGTATTATAATAATGTACTGTTTATGACACACCCCTCCCTTTCACAATGGTTCGTTCCACCTGTCCGTCCAACCTACGGTCGCAAGCATAGCA
>VUQR01024160.1:9317-37338 GCA_015108515.1 Hemichromis elongatus
GTATCTATTTTATGAATAAAAAAACAAAAACAAAAAAAGTTTGAACACCCTCAAATAGATTTGGCTAATGTTTGTGATGCAGAGCAAGGAGAAAATATTGAGAAGCTTATCACGTGTATTTATTTGGTTGTTCTCACAACTGTTACTGATCATAAGAGGAAAAAATAGGGAAAAGGTTACAGCTGTCAATAGGTGGGCATCATTCAGAAACAAACCTATGAAGGCGGGTTGTTCATGTGTGTGAAAGATGTGGTCTACAAGAACTGAAATACTGAAAGGACTTATGTGAAATTATAGGGACCGAATTCTCTTTTTTTCACTATTTCTGCCATTAAATCCAAGCTGTGCAATTTGAAAAACAACATTTGTAGCACATTTATTTTTAGTAGCAGTAGGAATTAGACTTTATTTGTTTTTTTTTACTTATGCCACGGCAACACCAGGGGAACCAAGAGGGTGGAGACCAAAATTATTGCAACCATTTACAAAAAACTTGTGATCTCCTTGACTTCTAAGACAGTCAGCAGTGATCTTCAAAGGGACTTTGGTACATCAAGATGGCGATAAAATTGCAATAACATGGAGTCTGTCTGCTATCAGTCTGCTATCAGTTTACAATTGAATGCACATCGGCAATTACAGCCGATTTGTTCGTGATAGAAGGGTGATTAACTGTAGTAAATCAGCAAAAATTGCAAATCTGTTCCATCTGTTGCAAATCTGTTACTGTCCACATGCACATAGATTTAAATAAACTGCTTACATTCGGAATAAAACCAAAACCTTGAATCTTTCAACCAGAAATTGAAAAATTACAGTAGGAAGGCAATTTAACAGCAAAATGACATAGGTGCTCTGCAACATTGCTTTTAAAATAAGAATATGATCAAAATAAAACCTGTTGGCAACCAGATGAGTCGAGTCCCCGGTTACAAAGAGATGCTCAAACAGCAAGATGTTGCCAGATTGTCTGCATTTATTAAACTGGAAGGAGATTATTTGCAAACCTTTACCAATCTAAGAGTGATTGCTGTCAGTTTGAGTCAGACCATGAGGCAGCTTGCTTCCCACCGGGCGATGCTGTGACTACTTGCATTTGGTTACCGAAAGTAAAAGAATTCAATGTACTCACCATATAAACACCAATATTTCCTAGCTGCACTGTCATCTTATTTTAACTCTAGCGTGACTAGGATTGGGTAATGTTCAAATCTTTGTTTTCGCGTTCTTACAACTGGAGCTTTTTAAATGAGTTAGAAGGCTTGAGTTACATAGTAACTGGGATCTGGAGTTTGGCAATTACCTCATATGCAGGGTGTAATGATGACTGACTAAGCGTCAATATATCTGAGCTTTTGTTGCTTGAAAATTTGTCCATTCGTAACAGTTCAGTGAAAGTGGGGCAGTAAATCACTTGACTCTGCCACTTGATTAAATTATTGAATTTGCGAATATGGGACTTTCCATCTCTGAATACCTGTTGATCTTATGGTGCTCAGTTAATAAATCTGTGTGAGTGTGAAATGGACCACACTGCTGCGACCTTAATCCCCTGTATTTGATTTTGTGTATTTGTGGAGGTTTAGTTCCCCAGAGCGTAGATGAATAAAGGCAGTGCCAAGAATCTGGCAAGTCTCCCTCTAAGTGGTTCTAGAGGAATGTCTGGAGTTTTCAAGCCCGCTAACCGCAAACATGGTTCCAGTCTCTAACTGTACACTGCTAAGAGCTTGCAGGCAGTCTCTGTGGTGAGATTGCCGTCACAGCCTTTCTTTCCCCCGCAAATTAAGATCCAGTTCAAGTTAAAAGAAAATGCTAGGAGTCTGATTGAAATCTCAGGTGAGATATCCACAACCTTCACTACTTTGACTGACCTCATCTGACCTCATTTTTACAATCAGTGGAAATAATAGTGGTTTAGATCTGACTATCAGTTAGAGCTGTTTCATAATCTCTCATCAGGAGAAGTGTTTGATTTAGTCTCTTCACATTGTTCCACAGACAAAAGGATTAATGCCAGTGTCATATTTTTCGGTCTTGTTTTTCTAGTGACTGGCACCGATTTGAGGCTTTACACTGATGAAGAATATGCCACAGAGTCTGGCTGTGGGCGCTGATGGCAGGAGACCGACTCTGATGGCTTGTTTGTGTGTCACTTGATGTGTCTAGCACATATTTCCTTCTGTGCTCTGGGAATAACAGTGGTGTGTATGTGTGTGTGTGTGTGTGTGTGTGTGTGTGTGCACGCATAAACTAGGTCAGTAGGAGGACAGGAAACCACTGTTCACTTGTCTGACTGCAGTGTGTGACTACAAAGGTTTGACACGAACGCACTCACATATGACACACACAAAAAGGACAAGAGTTGAGCTGCTGCACATATGTCTTTGTTGCAATGCCCACAGTTAAAAATCAGCACAGTTTCTGCTTATGTGCACTGAAGTGTATGTCGCTTGTGCCCTAATGGCCTTCCTTCCGCTTGTCTCATCAGTGTTTCCTCCCATACTCTCACTGAACTTCTTAACTATAATCACACTGGCATCTTTTTGCGCCTTTCCTGCTTAACCTTTATATAGAATCCCTGCTCTTCCCAGCAGCTCACCCCATAGCTTCTACTTCTTTCTGTCAACTTTAGACTTTTAGAGGATTCCTGAGGTTGTGGATTCAGTTGCTTAAGCCTTAATACCAAAGAGAAAGATAAGAAAGGAGAATAAAAAAGGATTAAAAACTTTTAAAAAACCTTATGCTTTCCTTCTGTAGCATCGTCTTCTCTGCTAGCTTGTTTTACATGTCGAACTTGTGCCTCACTCAGCAGCTTCAGGGCAGTGCAGTGGAGGACATTGCATTAGAGGAGGGAGCTGTGCAGTGTCCTGCTCCCAGTCATTATCTGAAAAACACTGCAGTGCACTGAGATGCAGAGGGTAAGGGTGCGTTAGAGTGCCAAACAGGGTGGGAGTAGGAGAAACTTATCGTAGAGAAAAAGGAGTCAGGGTGAAAAAGAAAGGAAGGGGGGAGGATTGAAGGAAAAGGAAAAAGCCAGGGTTTATATATCAGGACCAGCACAAATAAAATGCACATAAATCAGCCTGCAGGGAGAAATACAGAGAGACAAAGGTGAAAAGAGTTTCAGGAGGACCAAATGGCCCAAAATTCGTGTTTTTATCAAGCTTTAGCACTGAGTTAAAGCACAAATCATGATTTTAAATGTTTCATTGTAAAAAGGACCTTGGTTAGAACTTTTTACGCTGTGTGCTTCAGGTATTTAGTGCCTCATGGTCTTTCAGATCTTTCAGTTTGAACATGAGCGCAGACCGGGTCCTGCTGGTTGATGGGAAGGGTGTCCATTTCCTCTGAGTGGGTGAAATGTAATATAGCAGATGAGTCTAGGCTGAAGAGCATAAGGTGGAGAGGGCAGTGAGTGAGAGAGAAAGAATAGAGAAGATAAGTATGGTGTTGTGTTAAGAGTTGTTAGCAATGACGCAGGCGGGCGGTCTGGTGCCTGTGTGTTGATTGTCAAAATTCCCCAGAGCTGTAAGCCACAAGGTGCTAGTATTGAATGGCAGCTCTAAGTCTGTCAAACTCAGCAGGATATTTGACATGTTTGCTACAGTGCTAAGCAGCAGGATGCTTGCCTCTAATGCTGTGTATTGTTACACTGACAGGCTGATGACTCTGGATAACAGGTTGACAGGCTGCACCCGTGTGCCCATCAGGAGAGCCTCTCTGGAAAAAAAAGTGTATGGGCACCTGCGTGTCTGTCTATTTTTTTTTATTTGTGGAGTCCAGTAATGCCTAAATTGCCTATATGATCCCGAGAGGCCCTGGGATTGACAGAGAACTCCACAGTGGAGGGGGCTGTGAATAAGTTTGCTCCATTAAAGCCAACGCTTTTAGCCTGATTTGTTGACTCAGCAGCACTCACTTCTCAACTAATCAATAAACAGAAGTTAGAGCAGACTTCTTCTAGTGGACGACCACTTAGCGCTTCTCCATCTGCATCAATCACCTGATGCTTTCTCATTTTTCTCTGATTTTACATTTCAGACATAAATTAAAGTAAATTTACCCTTGACTCATCCATCCATCCATCCATCCATCCATACATACATCCATACATCCATACATAAATACATCTTATTGGTGACTTTGGGGCACATGAGTCTATCCCACCTGGCATATAGAGACAGGCAGTCATATGCTCTTATTGCTGTCCCCACTTTTGATTCAGTCACATCTAACTCAAACTTTCATGCGAACATTGAATCATAAGTTTTCCCTATCCGCATGACTGGACAAGCTGTGCCACATATAGTCATTAGATAATTCAATTAGCTATAAGTGAATTTAACTGTGGTAATAACAAATGGTTCACTGTGAACCACACAAAAAAGGATGGACGTAGAACTATGTAGTGTTCACCAATCAATAGATTTATCTGACTGTCCTTTGGAAAATTAATCATTTACTATAGTGACAGAGTTTGATGATTGCTTAAATTTATCAGCACTCATTAAACAGCTGAAGAGTTCTGCTTCTGAAATGAGTTAATCTTTTTTTCCTTGGCTTAAATTATAGTTAATTGAACTGAACTGGGTTAGGCTGTGCAAGAGCAAACAAGACATTTGATGAAGTCACCTTAGGTTCAGGAAATAGTATTAGACAAATTATTTATTTCCTAATCTAGAAACCAACTGCTGCTTAGCTGTACCGATTCTGTAATACAGTAAAATACTAATAGTGAAAGATGGCTCTCTTAAGTTGCCCCCTTAGATGATGTGTGCTCTTTCTTCACTGTATTATGACTGACCATCACTAAGAAAAATCTGAAAGTACTTTGCAACAGATACCCACTTGTCTACAAAGTTACACGGTACAGCAATTTTGGATGAGCCTCCCGCCCCGGCACTCGCTCATCCTCTCAGACAGCGAGTGGGCGAGTGGTGAAAACCTAGCATTAACAAATCACCACAAATCAGGGCAGCTTAATGCAGCCCTTTTCCTCTTGTGCCTTTAACTGTTAATTGTTATAAGCACATAAACAATAGTCAAGTTGCATTAACAAAATCAGCGTGGGTAATTTTTTCTTAGTGGTGCCATTATGGAGATGAATTTCACTGGGCGCTATCAGCATGAAGCCCCCCAACCCTAGTTTCCTCTTTGTAGGTGTATAACAGTATTAACTCCACTTATCTTGCAATGTGTGGGGAGAGCGGAGGTGGGTTTCTCTAAGGAGAAGCTCATCATCTCCCCTTACAGTTGTCTCACTGTTTCTGTGCAAAAGTGTTATTGATGTCTCCGTAATGGCTTGTATAAGGTACAGAGAATACATGATTAGTGGAAGTGCTCAGTTGCCATGGTGACAGATGTAAGGATAGTCATTATAAAACCAGTAAATAATGTAGGCTCTGTGCATCGTAAATCTGTATGTTTGACAGAGCTACTGTATCATTCTGATGCAAAGCCTCAAATCGGAGAGCTGCTCTGCTCTGTCTCCAGTCATTTCAAATTGCTTCCAGGCACTGCAGCGGTGTCAGTCTCTTTACCCTATTTCTTCAGCTGATGCCTCAAGATAGTTAGAAATAATGTTCCTGGTTGTATCTCTGCACTTTGAACTGCAAACGCTGACCTGGCTAAACTTGAGCAGGGAACACTGGGAAATACAAACCTCTGGGTCTGGCCCTCTGTTAGAGGTCAGAGAGGCTGGGTTGGGAGGGTTCAAAATATCACGTGTGCTCCCCAGCGTTTTCAGATCCTTTCTTCACTCTGACTGAGGAACCTTCACAGATGGTGGACGCTTTGCTTCTTCCAGATGCAACCATAAATACAATGGCTTTCAGATGCATTTTGATATCCTAATAGTTCCCCGCAGGGTATAGCCATCTTTTTTCTTTAAACCTGTCTGTGTTCCTTGTGTTGCTCTGTTCAGATGCCCATTCTGCTAGGCTCAGATCTCCTTACACACTCTATTTACAGACTTTTATATGAATATTTAGGTGGGAATTAGAAAGAAAAGTGGATGGGAAAATTGGCCACTCTGAGATCACACACAGGAAATAGTATCAGAGGAAATGGTATCTCTGTGGTTGAAATACACAATGAGTTAAAGTCGTTTTTTAGTTATCACCTACCATTCACAAGGTTTCTGCATTAGCAGAAATACAATCTTATTAACATGACCTGCTTACTCTGAGGTTAATGATTTGTCAAACACTGGGTTTTGTGCTGTGCAGAGCACAAAGCTCATTATTATTGATCAGCACTGTGGCTCCTATTGAATTTCTCAGACAAAAAAGTTGAGTGAATAAAGTTGTGGAAATGCTTAAATCGTTTAACTATGAACACTGAACTGAACTGAATTATTTAGCCTGGGTTTAAGTTTGCATATTATTGCTGAGACCTGCAATAAGAAACAGACTGTGGCTCAAATAAAACACTGAAATCGGGTCAGTGTTGTCTTCTCATGAACAGATGCACAACATACACTATAGAGTTAACAGAAACGTTTTCAAAATAGTTATTTAATGGAAAATAGTTGTGGGTTTATTAGGGTGTTTTTTTCTTTTTACAATAATAAGAAATGGAAAATAGTTTTTTCTTGAAAGAGTCTTTCTCCATATGTAGTGATCCAGTGTCAGAGGATTAAGGCGCAAAGATGGATAAGAAGTATGACTAAATTGTCACAGAAAAGTTAAATCACTGTCGACGGACAGTTTAGAAGAAGAGCTCAGGACCGCGAAAGATTGGAGGAAGGGCGGTAGGTTGATGGACCGAGGCAGGATGGGAATGGAAGACAATAAAGAAAAAACAAACAGTCCCCGGCGAGGAGCTCCCCTTCTAAAAGGATTAAAGAGGATGTCCGGTCCCAGCTCAACCCCCCAACTCACTTCCCATGTCCTCCTGACATCAGTGTGCAGCAGGCGATCCACAACTGCTCTTTAGCATATTTTTGTATCAAATACCGACCCTCATTACCTCTGCTGTCTGCCTGCCTTGCATCAGAATGTGGTCAAATGATGATGACATGGACTGGTGCACAGCTCACCGATGTAAAAAAATAAAAGTCTGCTTTGCATAAGGAGAACATCTTTTATAGTGTAGTTGCACACCTGCACAGCCGTGTTTGTAAAAAAGAAATTTATATTTCCGCTCTTTTTTTGATTTCTCTCGTTAATCTTTCACTCGTGGTGTGTTGACACGTGTTCTGCCTTCAGTTCTGCATCACCTCGCACACCTGCAGTTAAGCCTCATCTACTATTTAGGCGAGGGCCGTATCCCTGAAACAAAATGCTCCTTTTGCACATTTCTCTAAGTTCATAGATTCACTGATTAACTTGAGTCTGAATGTGGAGCCTTTACTCTGCCTCGTGACCCATTTAACCCTTATCTATTGATTGTTTTCCTTCACAAGTAACCTTATGCTTCTTCTGTCTCTCTATGCCTTTCTTTCAGACTCGTATTCGGCAGCAGGCAGTGAGGGCAGCATCTCCACCTCCGTGGCGTCGCTGCCCCCGCAGGCATCAGGCAGCTCGGCCCCCAGCTCCCCGGGCTCCAGGCGCTCTGTGAGCACCCTTAAAAAATGGCTCACAAACCCTGTCCGCAAACTTAGCGCTGGATCCACCGCCAAAGGAGAGCGTCAGGTCCGCAAACTTGAAGGAAAGCCTGCATGTCTTCCATCCCACAGCCAGAACCAAGATATGGGGACCCTCCCAAGGCCTGTAGAGAGTTTCACCATCTTGCCTGTCACCCACAGAGAACTGGTGAGAAGTATAACTCAATGATGTTTTTGTTTTTTTTACTTTTCTTAATCATACAAACTAATCAAACAAAGCATTGCCTGCTGAATTTCGCGGTTTCATTCTGCACAATTCACATGAACCGCCTCATAAGTAAACTGAACTGAAATTATTACCGCACCGTGTTAACACTATTTGTATTAACTGGTTTTTATGCATGCAAAACTTTATTCTTGGGCAAACACAAATTAGAACCAACATCTTGACCACACTTGTGTACTTTAGGTAGCTCAAGGTTGTGAGTGGAGAAGCAGGTTTGATGTAAAGTTGATCGCCGGAGGAACAAGTACCATGACAGTTGGCAGTGTCACTGTAACTGACAGCAGCACGGCTGGCTCTTCCTGCAGTCTCTCACCCTACTCTGTTCTCTTATGTGTCCTCTTTTTCTTTTTTTGAGCCACCTGTGTCTCTCTGTGCCAGAACACATATGCATGCTAGAGATTTTGTTATTCTGACACTGTGAACGTTGTGTGTGTGTTTATGTGTGTGTGTGTGTATTCCAGGAGTGGAAAGATGGCCTGGCAAGCCCTGAGGACCTGTCACCAGCTACTCTACAGTCACCCAGCTGCATAACTGACTCGCTGATTGGCTGCACGTCACTGCCAAACACCCAGGTTTGCCATCTTGATATGCTATCAAAATAACACTCAATTCTGTCCTGTTATATCTTATATCACATATGATAAGTATCACATAGAAATGACACCAAGCAGGACTTACACGTTACTAGCTTCAGTGCCGTTAGTAATCTATTGAAAGGATGCCTGTTTTATGTGATCTGTTAGCTGGCTATGAGATTTACACTATGAAAATAATCCATTACCAATTCATTTTAGCTGACAGTCTCAGATAGGAGTACAAATAATATTCTCAGGGAGGACGTAGCCTGGTGGGGAGGTGACATCAACACTCTTTGCCTCCATGGCCCTCCAGCCAGAACTGGAAATGACTAACTCCACTGCTGCTGGAGGAGCTCAACGATGAAGCAACATGAGCACACAAACGCACGTAGGAGGGCTGCTTTTTGTAGCTACATATGCTACATACATATGCAGACATATATATATATATATATATATATATAGTGAGAAAGAGAGAGAGAGAGAGCACACATAGAGCACACATATGCACAGATGCAGATGGAGACAAATTGAATACGGCGCTATCTCAGACCAGATCGATGCCTCAGAGGACCAGAGGGCAGAATCCGAGTACAGCCTGTGTGATGCATGACTCACATTCAACACATTGCAGAAGGACATGCCTGGAGATAAATAAGAAACGGCAGATGTGGTGAAAGATGACTTCACTTTTAGAACAAAGAAATGCTTAACAAAGAAGCATTTCTCCATCAAACTGCTTGTGGCAAAAGAGTGTCTTAAGCTGGCTAGTCCCTTTTTGCTGTGAGACGCTTGCTGGAAAAACGCTGTTTGTTTGAACAGCGGGAGTATTGCGTTAACCTGCGGTGCCTGCGTCCCATCAACAGGAAACAATAACGATGTCTGAGCATTTAAACACTGTGAAGTGTGTCCTGTTGTTGAATCAAGACCTGGGCACTTAAACTATAATTTCAGCCTCAACAACACTTTGAAAGACAATAGCAGGATTACATCAGAGGGATGAGGTCAGCGCTGTGGTGTTTTTACTGCCAGTGTTTGGTAGGAGAGCGAAAGCTACACACAGGGAGAGAGGTAGTGTGAGAGAGATTAAATTATGTAGGTCAGTCATCTCTGATGGTTCCTGTCATCTACAACACCTTCTCCGCCAACAGGGCCAGTGTTAAACGTGTTGCGTGTCTCCCCCACCCTCCTAGTGTTTTTGATCAAGCACGGGAAATTTCTTACGATGTCCGCAGGTCTAACAAGCCGCTGTGTTAAAAAACAAGCCAGAACAAATGATCAACAGATCTATTAAATCACTTTTTTCCTGAAAAACAGCTTGTACAGTCTCTGATCTTCACCCGTAAAAAATATCAAAGAGAAAACTCTGAACTAAAAGAATAAACTTTAAGTTAAACTGGGACAGAAACTGTAAAAAGAATTGTGTGGTGCATTTGTGGTGAGTGCTCTTCAAAGCCATCCTTTACTTTGTGACACCGGCATTATTGCTGTTAAATTAGATTTTTCTGCACTTGAGACAGAATGAAATCACCTAACTCTGTTTGTATCACAGTATCATAACTTTGATGTGCACTTGTGTGCATAAGGATTGCTTTACCTTATCTCTTATAAAAATAAAAAAAATTGCTGATGCCACCTCTGCAGTGGAAAAAAACATTTCAAGCACTGGCAGTTATACCTATATTACAGTTTAAATCATCACATTTTAAGCTTCACAGACTCGTGTTTCTTTACATAAGAACCTTTAAATTCACTTTACTACTTGTGATTTGCAGCAGTCTATGTGTTCCCAGTGAAGAGTGAAATCAAAACCCGATCCTCAGCTATAAACTGGAAATAACAAAAGGCAGATAAAAAATTAAAATAAAATAATATATAGTCAATGCAAATATTTTGTGGTGCAAACCTTTACATGCAAACATCCTTTTTTTTGTTCTCATACCCAGATAATTACACTTTAAAGATAAAATTCTTCTTGGACTTCTTCACATGATACTTAGAGCTTGTATTTTTTTTAACCCTTACAGAAAAAGAAAAAGGAGGTTTGTAATCATTTCGCTCTTGACTTAAATTACGGCATTGGAAAGGTTTGGCTTCGACTTATTCTAAAACTGTTGTCAGTTTATTTCGCAGGCTTCTGGCTAGAAAAGAAAACTTACAACAGAGAGAGACAAGGGAGTTTTTTTTTCCTGTGGGTTTTGCCACAGCACATCTGGAAATGATCAGGGAGCCAGGGAGACCTGTCAGCTAGGCTGGAGCACTCCTAGCGGGGGCAAGACGAGCTAGGGGAGAGAGGGTCTTCGTGGAGCCTCTCTGTCTCTCTTACTTGGCTTTGTCTCTTTCACACGCACCACTGTGACATGACAGGAAGCTCAAAACTTCTTGATGGCAGCAAGTTTATTGAGGAGAAAGCAGGTGAACAAGTTGAACTAGACCAGAGAAGAAAAGGAGAGTCTTGTCCCTCTTTCTGTTTGCTTATATGTGTATCAGTCCACCCGTGTATTTATTTCTCTTTTTGGGCAGCCTTCTGCCAGGCTGGTCTGAGTGATTAGGTGTGTGTCTGGTGGTTTGTGTATGTGTTTAAGGTGGGGTGGTTCTGCTTGACTGGGACAAGGGGACACTGGGATTTAGGTAAAGACAGATGGCTGTCCCTATAGGTTTCTGGAGTCAGGAGAGAGTGAACAGGCTAAAAAGATATGCCCTAAAAATAGAAGGACCAACTTTTTAAATAGATACAGTTAGACAGCATATTGTAGTGAGGTTTTATGACAATATAAAAGGGATGTGTGCTTATTGTGAGAGAGAATTCCAATATAGACAAAGTTAAGGGTTGTCTGCAGATGTTAAGCACGTCTCTGTTGAGTTAGTCATGACTTAAATCTTTGCAGGCCCTCTTTGCGGTGTGCACAATGACTCTATATTTGCACTAGAACCCCCACAGGAAATTATATCAATTCCAGGAAAAAGCTTGAAAAAGGAGGTCATGTATATACCACATGAACACAATCGATTAGATCACAGTAACCCTGGGTTTACCTCACGCACAACGTAGCCAACAAGGCAGGAAGTACTGATGTAAAAGCTGCTGGTGCTAAAGTTAAACCAAAGAAGATGCCCAATGCATTTTAATATATACTTTGTTTGAATTCCCAATTGAGAAATTAATTTATTAATTTAATCTTCAATAATGTAATGCCACAAAATGCAGGTGTGTACTAAATGTTTATCAAGAACAGCTTTATTTGTTATCTCCTACAACCACAGGGCCGTTTTCTCCCCCCGAGTCTTTATCTGTTTTTTTTCTACGTGTGTCACAGCATGCATCATTAACAACAACAATTTGAATCAGATCTTTTTATCATTCAATCTCTGTTACTTGTGTCTCTCTGCGCCCCCTGGTTACCCTGGCAACCTGCATCATTACCATTTCTCTCCTGCTCTTTATCTCCGTTTGTTTACTTTATTCCTGGCATGATCCACATTACTGGCACAGGACCTTTGATAAACTGTTTGTCTGCCTGTCTCTTCCTCCTCAGGACACGCAGTCCATCGGTGTTCTGCCAGATGACAGCGAGTCCGTCTTGATGGACGACACCTCCAGCCAATGGTCAGCTGCGGCTGACACCGAGGAGGAGAGGAAGAGTGCCTTAGAGAAAAGCATGTATGTGTTAAAGACGTCACCTAATTTATGCCCGATGGCAATTGGTGCTGTGTCCACTCTGTAAATAAATGTGTTGTCTCAACTTACAGCTGAGAGGCAGCTGGGAACGTCTCCTTGCAGACAGTCATAGGGCATTGCATGTTGAGCTTATGGTGAAACTAAATGAAAAATTTCACTTATTTTGAGGATTTTCTACAAATCACTGTCTGACTTTAAAAGAATATGCAGTGTAATTATTAAGATTAATGGTGCCTTCATTTCATTCGGCTGCTTTATTTTCAGGTTCACTGGGACACTGCTTTACTTGGACACTTGAAATAACTGAGCAATTGTTAATATGTTTGATGGTCCTTTTCCTGCTATGACAAGATAAATGTCTGTTCACAAGCACCTACAGGGCAGGTCACTGCACCAAAGAGAAAAGTAAAGCCCCTCCTTTTACTAGTCTAACAATTCAGATTCAATTCTGGATGAAAGGAATAACAATTATACTGAAGATAAACATTTTTTTAGATGATTCATATAAGAAGTTAGTTTTGGATTATGTTATTTAAAGTTTTTATAAAAGGTATTTGTGAAATGTCTTTTTAGGTGATAAAAAAGGTAAAACTGTAAAGATTTATGTATTTACTTGTGGATCATCTTTATTACTTATCTGTTAAGCTTTCAACATTACTAAGGATTAATTAGCAGTTATCACATGACCGATGCTCCATATTCTGGTCACGATGTGGTATGTTAGCCTTCCTCCTGACAAGAGGTAAAAGCCAATTCACATAAGGAGTGCAAGGCGGTCACAAGTCATGGGAAACATAAACACAAGTGTTTGTGTAAATTTTGCACGTTCAGCTGATCCTCAGTTAATAGTTCTGTTAATGAATTTGATTTATTGGACTGAGACTGTACAGTCTGAATACTAGCTGTGTTATTATTATTTCCATTCTGGAAATATATTAGGAAACTGGGACCTGTAAAATGAAGTGTTTGCAGCGTGCAGAAAGAATTCAGTGAGATAACCCTAACCCTAATCTTTCCTCATTTATATTTTTATAGGTATGTGCTGAAGGAGCTTATTGAGACTGAGAAGTACTACGTGTCAGACCTGGGGCTCATAGTGGAGGTAAACCACCGAGGCTGGCAGCTAAGAACACACAATCTCTCTCACAAAAAGGAGCACACTTAGTCATCCACCCAGTCTTTCAAAGCAATCTCTGAAGCTTAACCATCACAGTTCTGTCACTTTACTCCACACTTTGGTCTGCCTTCATCACACCATCCCCTATCTTAAGCAGACTTTGTGAATTATTAGTGTGAAAAGTGTTATATTGCCAGAGATCCATCTCCTGGTGCCGAAAATAGCTCAAGATATTTTGGTTCAGAAATGAATTCTTGCCATCTCAAGGTTAATTAAAGCTCCATAACAGTGGGTGTGTGATTGCTTCTCTTTGTTATAACAACTTCACTATATTTACTTTTACTATTTTGAGCCAGCTGCAGATTTTTGCAGGACTGAAGAAGCAGCTTTCTCTCCTTTTTACAGGGCTACATGGCCACAATGAGCGCCAAAGGTGTACCGGAGGACATGAAGGGAAAAGACAAAATTGTTTTTGGGAACATTCATCAAATATTTGACTGGCATAAAGAGTAAGTTCCTATTTTTTTTTTACTCATAGATGTGAGAGGAGAAAAGTGTGTGAAAAATATACGCTCGCTCTAACTGCATGCAAAGTGAAAGGCAAACAATAAATTACAGAGTACGTGTTTGTAGCTCAGAGAGGACAAAGGAACAAAAGTGCAGGAGGGAAATCTGACCTTCCGTTTTGTGGATGTGTGTGTTTTTCCTGTATGTAGCTACTTCCTGGGAGAGCTGGAGAAGTGTTTGGCCGAGCCAGAGAGGCTGGCTCAGCTCTTCATTAAACATGTGAGTATATTGTAAAGACACACACACACAGTGCACGTGCTCTATTTTGTGCTGTTTGGAGTAAAGCTTAAAAAAAAGAGCTACAGAAAACAAAACACAGAGCTCCTGTTTATCCTTTACCATACCTCTTCCCGGCTTTCTCAGCTGCCAACATCTCTCCTTCCTCTTCCCTGTTACTGATACGTCTTAGTCAGGCTGTGTTTTTACAAGGGTGCACATTGCTAACACACACATTCACACATGACACGCTGTCTGATCTTGCAGTCTGGGCTGGAGGACTGGTCAGGAAACACCAGAGAAAAACAGTCTGAAAAGCAAACAAGAACAAAAGGAAGAATAATAAATTCTAAGCTCAGACTCTTTGATATGAAAGATTTTTTCCCCCCTTCCCAAAAGCTTTCTTTCACATCTTGACTCAAGAACAATGACACATGAAAAAAGATTCCCTGTATAGTATATATTGTTCTGCCAATAGAATAGAGCCAGAGTTAATATAAGGTCACAACACTGATACAGCAGGCAAAATTAGATTTATGCATATTGGGTAAGTGGTGGCACATGCAGACGAGGTAGACACGATGTATAACTTTACCAAGTCGCTTCTTTTTTGCGAAAATGATTAACTTCAACGTGTGTCTTTTGCCGTCTCTGACTGTAGCTCTTTAAACAATCCAATAAGGCGCAGCCCTCTGGATAATTAACTTAAAAAGCCTGTGGGGGAATAAAAAACTTGTAACTAAATCTAAGCATGGTGTCAAACTGTGAAAACAAGCAGACTGGGAACATGGTCCTAATGAAAAACAGAAAACTCAGTCAGCTTTTAACAAGAGCTGCGTCACTTGTATACAACACATGTGCTGACTTGCACACATGCTGCATACATAGACACACGTCTCGGCACACATGAACATTTGACCCTCGTGTGTCGCTGTCTGCAGCGTTACATGATGTCCACTGAGGTGTAGCAGCTCGCTGTTCTCTAGGTTACAGAGCCATGTCTGTTGCTAGGTGTACTCCTATATTGGCAGCCTTTAAAAGGCTCTGGTTACACAGAGGGCAGCCTGGGTAAATTATACATAACCTGATGCTCATCTACATATAACTCCATTAGGCCTCTAAGGTCTGCCACATCTGCACATCTGTGCCAATTAGTCACACGAGAGTAGGCACTGCCAGACAGAGCTGGCTTCAAAGGCCCAGTCTTAGACGAATCATTATTGCTCTGCTCCCTTTCATCCCAAAGAGCAACCCGCACACTGATTGCTCATGTTTGTACTCACTTTCATGGGCATTTTCATTTACTTGTAATGCTGCTAAAGATCTGTATTTTTCATAGCGAATCTTTTTTTTTCTTTTACTCTGTGGCAAACTTTGTGTAACAAAATGCTGAATGGGATGATTTTTTAATGTGGCTCGCATTGCAGGAGAGGCGCCTGCATATGTACGTTGTGTACTGTCAGAACAAGCCCAAGTCAGAACACATCGTCTCAGAATACATCGAGACTTACTTTGAGGTGGGTACATTTCAACGTCTGACTCTGTGCAGTTTTTCTGTTTATTCTAACCATCTTCAAGATGTTGCTTATATTTCTGCTCTCTTCGTGTAAGCGTGCCCACCGTCCACAGCTGTGTACGTGCGGCTTTGTTTTTTTGATTTGCGATTTATTATTATTCAAATTGACAGCAAGTACAAGTACAGCAAGTACAAGACAAATAGGTATTAGTTGCTTTATGGTGATAGGGGAATTATACTGGTCAGCATCTGCCGTGTTTTTTGCTGTCACGTTGATGAAATGTTGTGTCTATTTCTGCTGTTAGGAGCTCCGACAACAGCTGGGCCACAGGCTGCAGCTCAACGACCTGCTCATCAAACCTGTCCAGAGGATCATGAAGTATCAGCTTCTGCTCAAGGTAAAAAGCATGTCACAGCTCTAGTGTTAGCCAAACACCAGCACTGTGTCTGCTTTGGGGTTACAAAGACACAAGTAGAAACCTCAAACCTCATAAATGCTGATCACACACAATGTATTTTTTGGTCAGGGTACGATTGAGCAAGAGAGAAAGATGCTCTTTATTATGGTATTAAAAATGTAAAATTTAAACAATAGTGTCCTTGAGTCATGGTTCCTTCTCATAAGCAATGCTATATCTCCCTACTTTGGGCAGTAAACCTGGTTTGCTCTGGTGACCGTGCCTGTGTTTATTTCAACAGGACTTCCTAAAGTATTACACCAAAGCTGGGATGGACACGGAGGAGCTGGAGGTGGGTTTTACTCTTTGCGTTTTAAATGGACAGATACATTTATTTGTCCACGTGGGGAAATTCACTTGCAGTAAATTGTGGTTGACATTTGTATACACCATATAGAAACAATGGCATCAACATAAGCCAGAAGCACACAATATACAAACACTTTCACTGTCCTTGCATCTTAGGGATGATTTTAGCCACACCGATTTAGCAATCTATGTGTTGCCCTTGTTTAGAAATTAGATGGCTTGAGGAATAAAAAAAAATCCTACCTGTTTTTAGTGAATATGAGGGTATAATAATTCTGTGCAGATTTTAATAGTTTAAAGAAGGAGGCAAGTGGATGCTTCACATCCCTCACAAATTATTTACTTTATTCCATACTTGATCCTCGTAAATTAGGGGTCTCGAACTCCAGGCCTCGAGGGCCGGTGTCCTGCAGGTTTAGATCTCACCCTGGGTCAACACACGTGAATCAAATGATTAGTTCATTACCAGGCCTCTGGAGAACTTCAAGACATGTTGAGGAGGTAATTTAGCCATTTAAATCAGCTGTGTTGGATCAAGGACACATCTAAAACCTGCAGGACACCGGCCCTCCAGGCCTGGAGTTTGAGACCCCTGCTATAAATGCTTTCTAAGCTCGCTAATGCAATTCTTAGCAACTAGCTGTTGTAACTGTGTTTCTAATAGCTTTTTTTCCTTTTAAACAGAAAGCAGTAGAAGTGATGTGTTTTGTGCCTAAACGTTGCAATGACATGATGAATGTGGGCAGACTACAAGGTTTTGAGGTATGTCTCTGGATGTTTGGATCATCTTTCCTCCAAAAATTTCCCTCGGAATAATTTGTGTTCAGCTCATGAAAACCACAGTCTAAGTACTGTCCCTATTTTTTGTTTTGTTTTAACTTTTCGGTGGTACCAGGGTAAGATCACAGCCCAGGGCAAGCTTCTCCAGCAGGACACCTTCACTGTTATAGAGCAGGACAGTGGCTTCCTGTCTCGTGCCAAGGAAAGACGTGTCTTCCTGTTTGAGCAGTTGGTCATCTTTAGTGAGCCGATAGACAGGAAGAAAGGCTTCTCACTCCCTGGATACATATTTAAAAACAGCATCAAGGTGAGTGCCTACTAAGCCTTAATAAACTCAAATGAGCCACACAGGATGTTTTTATGAACTGTAAGTAGTAATAAAAAGAAAAGAGAAAGTTCAACTCACTCCCAGGCTAGAAGTTACATAACAGAACCAAAACACAGTAATTTGTGCCTGGCTTACATAATTCTTTCCTGTGTACTTTTTAGAGGCATGCATGTGTTACCAAAGCATTTAAAAAGCAAAAGTCTAATCATATATGCATGTTTCAGGTGAGCTGCCTGGGGGTGGAGCCCAGTGTGGACAGCGATGATGCGCGCTTTGTGCTGACTTCACGCAATCCTGATGGAAGTGTGGTACGCTTCCAGATGCAGGCCTCCTCCCCAGAGATAGGAAGGGCCTGGGTCAATGATGTGGTTCAGATCCTGGAAAGCCAGCGCAACTTCCTTAATGGTAAGTGCCAGCAGAGTAAAGAAGACTCACATCTCAATCCAAATCAGTTCAGATTTTTTTATATAGCACCAAATCACAACAACAGTCACATCATGCCACTTTCCAATACAAGTTAAAGAACCTACAGTATTAGAGCGAAGGCCCCAGTAGTGAAGCAATCCCTCATGAGCAAGTGCTTAAACAGGCTCAGTGAGGGGCAGTGGGGGTGAGACAAAGAAAAAGAGAGCACAGGGAGACAGTAAAAAAAAACAAAACAGACTAAATGCTGCAGTGGTATTTAAACATGTGGGGAGCAATTTATCAATCTCTCACATCTATATGTCATATTTTAGCTTGGATTTTGGACTATTTTTCATTTGTTGACTATGCAAAAATCTCACAAGACTGTGTGTCTTTATATGCTCAGCACACAAAAAAGAAGGTTAAAATGAATTTAATTATTATTATTAAAATTACAAGATCGCATGAAGTCAGCGTAAAGCATAAATGCAGACCTCTGACATGCATAAATATATTTCGTTTTGACTTCGCATGAAAATGGAAAAAATTGAAAGTTTGTTGTTCTGGATTTACATTTAATTTGTATTTTTATAACCATAACTTTAAAGTTTTAAGGATTTGTTATCATCTGCTGTGTTTTTTATGCAGCACTGATCAATTAACTTTCTTTATGTAGCATTAATTATCAGCAAAAATTAACATTAATCAGTAGTTTTTAAAAGCACTTGTATTTATTGAGGATTTTTTGGTGGTACCGAGCTCCCCCATATGGATTTCATTGAATAAGCAGGTCATGATTACAATATAATGCTGGTGTGTGGTAATAATATGAAAATATGTCTGATCATAGATGTCTTCATTTCCTCAACAAATACATACTTAAACCCTCCCGATGCATTGTCTGAATCAGCAGCAGATTTTCATAAGACCTGCTTCTGTTGTTTCTCTCTCAGCCTTACAGTCGCCTATTGAGTACCAGCGGCGAGAGAGCAAGTCTAATAGCCTGGGCCGCAGTATGAGGCCCCCTCTGTCTGCTGCCAGTGCCCTGCGGCCTCACTCCTCTGCCTCCATTGACCGTCATAAGCTGCCCTCCCTTCATTCCCACAACACCTCCCTTCCCGCGCTTTACCTGCCAAGCCAAGGCCAGAGCCAAGGATCCAATGAGACCTACTCGCTGAGGGATGTAAGTCACTTGTGTTTATTTCATCTCTGCATACAGTGACACTGTCCAGCAGTAACTGCTTACTCAAACTTAATTTTTCTGTCCATGAGACACTGCATGGCCTATTTATCTCTTGAGCTTTTATGGCTTCTTGACTGGAATGTTGCAAAAAATGAAATATTAATTTAAAAAAAAACAAAACAGCAAATGGTATTGTTCGCATGCACTGCTGTACTTAGAGACTTATCTGTTCTTACCTGCTTCTGCAGCCCACTGTGGTCCAGCCATGCCCTGCTGACTCCCACACTGTTTCTCCATCACATGTCCGACTTGGCTTAACTGATCAGCCAAACTGTCAAGCTGTGTCAAATGGGCTGTACACCCCAACCACGCAAAGTGTACAGGTAGTGTATACGTATGCACAAATCTGTCTGTAGGGTTGGTTGGATGATAAACATGTAAATGTTTCACACGAAAAGTTCTTTAATTAATAACAAAAAAGCGGCACAAAGCTCTACACCGAGAAATGAGGTCTAATTAATGTTACACTGATTTCCTTAAAGGCATTTGAAACCTTAAAGACTTGAAAAAATGGTAACTATTTTTTCAGACACTCAAACACTGTAGGGATGCTGTTGAGTCATAAAAAGAGTTATTTCCCCCCCTATAGGATGGTAAAGGAATTATTAAAAATCTGAAGATTTTTGAAAGAAACCCGATAACAACAGCTTCACAGTAACAATTTAGGCCTGGCTGTTCTGGAAGCTTGAAATTTTATTCAAGAATAGGAGCGTCCTGTTATTAGGATTCAGTGCATTACCATTAGCAGAGTTTCCCTCTGTCATCACTTGGCTCGTGTCTGTAGAGGGACTGTGCTGACAGGTCAGAAGTTGTTGTTATCCGCCTCGCTCTCTGTTTACTCAGGCTGGACAGACTTGGCACACAACAAACAGGAAGTATTCAGAGACAGAATTCAGCAGAAGGAAGTCAGAAAAAGATGCCTATCAAACGCAGATAATCATTTCCTATACTTGTGCTGGGGAACGTACAGAAGATGGGTGGGCTAGTGCATTTTGCAGGCTGAGGGTGGAAAAGAAAAGTGCTTGGATAGAAAGGTGTATCATGTTCTTTTTAACATGAACAATAGAATATGGGTATATCTTTGTGATGAACGTTCCCTCTCTCCCCAGCAGAGAGCAGGAGAGGGCTGCCGCAGAGGTCAGGCTTCTGATGCAGGAAACCAAGCTCCGTTGTCGGGTCCCTCAGCTGGACGACGTCCCAGCAACCTAGCCCAGCTAGCTGAGGACGACCTTTGAACTTTGATGCCATATGTGTCATCGGTCAGGAGGATGGCAGCTAATGCCACAGCTGGGAAGACAAAACTCCACTATTTGTTTATGCCAGACTGTACCTTACCTGGTTCAGTCAAGATTTCTGAAGATTAAAGAAGGACCCTGATGGAATATATGAAGGAACTATGTGCTGCAACTATTATAAATGACTCTGCTCCTTTTTAGAGAGCCATTAAAAGGGAGGTGACTTAGCCTTGATCACCTTCAGTGTACATGAACAGCACCCAGTGGGATGTCACTGGACTCATAATTACAAAATACTCTGTGGACACTTACTGTTGTGACAGTTTCTGCTTTTTACCTTTTTTGAGAGTTTATATTCTCTCTTTGAAAGGGCAAGGGGAATTTGTTTGATGATTCCATTCCTAAATGGGGAAGTCACTGGAGTTACGTGTGTGCCTGAATGTATGTTTATGAAATCATGTGTGGATGTGTTTGTGCACATGAGAGTGTGGAAGGAGTGGCTCTGGCTCCTCTTGTACTCTCTGTTAAACTTCCTTGAACATTTTTTGTTTTTGTTTTGTTTTCTGATGCCCCATTGCAAAGACACAGTTTTTACATTTTATTTTCATTTCCCTGCTGACAACTGTGTTTGCTGTTTGTGTCAACGAGAAAAGGAAAGACAGAACATGCCACAAGTACTTTACTCTCTCAAATTTCATCTGCAAGTAAAAGAACTTTCTTTCTTGCCGCCATGTTGAGAGCACCTCTTTGCTCTGTTATTCTGTTTGACCGGCCTCCCTTTGATCTGGACAAAAAGGCATGAGGAAGCCCCCTGGAGGTTCTCTGTGGGTATGACGTCACTTCTGAATACTTTTTACTCTTTGGGCAACTCCAGAGGAGTTGCGAGATATGCTTTAAAGGGCCTGTGGTGCTGACCACACCATGCATGCAACATCTTTACATACATCTTTCTTTCTTTACAGGCCAAAGTGGGTTGCTTGCTTTTTGGGACAGGGGTCCTTAAAAAGCACACTGGTTTCAACTAATATGAATTGTTTTATTGGTCCACTTTTGTCATGTTAAAGCCGTGCACAATTTCTATAATCTCTATTAGCTTTTGGCCACATGGACTAAATACTGTACAGTGCATACCATAAATTATACATTTTCACGTGTACCATGAAGAATGACCAAGGTATGCCAAAAAATGTCACCGTTCCAGCTGGTCCCATTGAAAATCACATGTTGTTGCATAAACAGAGCGATGCTGACAAATCTGCATGCTCCCCCCTCCTCAACAGTGCCAAACACAACTGCAGCTCAGCTTGCCGCTACTCTTACCACCAGTCGTTGATATTTGCGTTTCTATCTCAGGGGTTTCAAGCTCCAGTCCTCAAGGGCCACTGTCCCTGTTGCAACACACCTGTATAAAATTAGTAGGTCAATAGCAAGACTATAGAACTACTAATTTCATTCAGGTGTGTTGCAACAGGGACACATGAAAAGTTTCAGGAGTTTGGGACCCCTGTTCTATCTGGACTGTGTCAAAAAGAGGAGAGCGCAGTAGGTCTGCTCTTCTTTGTGGCCAATAGAGGTCCCCACAAGGCTTCCATTCTCAGTTGAGTTGATTCATACAGCTGCACCAAAGATCAATAGGCCTCATGCTTCCTGCTAACAGTGAAGCTGCTTGCTAATCGATCGGTCCAATAAGCAACACTAATTTACCTTAAGTAACCTGAAAGATGGGGCATTAGATGACTTCAACCATCTCATAAAATGTATCTGCAGTTAATGTGAAGTGGTGAGGTTTTTCATGGGAATTACTGATCAAGCAGTTTTGCATGTAACACAAAGGAATACCACTACAGAGAACCAAAAGCAAGGACATAAAACCAAGAGAGGGTTTGTTAATGACATGTTTGACTGAGTAGAAACAGTTGTATTATATGAATTAAAAAGTGTCTTTGAAACAGAGAGCAGTATTTGTGTTTTTGTTTGTATATGCGACTTATTTACTTTAAAATACATAACCTTCTATATAGAGTATTTGAGCAAGTATTTGACCTCCATGTAAGGTAAATAAATTATATTTAAAGGAAACTCACTCGATGCTCTCTGCAGACTGCGCTGGATCCTCTTAAATTCTGACTTGATTAAGATTAAACTTTTAAATTTGCTGTGAAGGTCCTCAGACACCACCGCGGGACCTCTGACAAAGACAAAGCATTTTGCTTGCTTTTGCATCCCAGCTGGAGAAAGTTCAAACAGGATTAAAAACAAAGGGAAGAAACCCCTGGATGAGCAGACATCTGGTTGGCTGGCCTTTGAATAAAGCCCCATTCTGGGCAGTAAAGCGAGGCCGATCGTAACGTGGCTGTGATATATGGGGGCTTGTGGCGGAGTAAGGGGGAAGGGGGTATTAACTTTCACAAGGGTGCAAAATCAAAGGGAGTTCCTGCCGCCGCTGAGGGGGTCTCAACAACAGGGGTCCTATTCACAGGGAATTCCTCTCCAGTGCCCTCTGTTGCATCTGTTGACTCAATTTTCTCCATTGAGAGAATGAAAACACTCATTAAAAGCCACATGACTGTGAACTTGATTGCGGCAAGCGAGACAAACAGCTCCATCAATGGGATGAGTATTTACTTCGAGGTGTGAAAATCTTTGAACAGGCACCATGTTAGGTCTTCTTTATGAGCATCTTCCCCCCACACACCAACCACACAATGAGCAGCACTTTGAGTCTGAAAGCAGTAAAATATCATTTAAATAAAAGGTCAGCTCAATGGGTGCTTCAGGTTGCCCTCAGAATTTCACACATTTGCTGAATGAGCTGCTAAGAAGTTTAAAACTGTGATTGACCCTAACTGTCTTTTTACTTCACTTTCTTGCAGGTGTAAAAAAGAGAACATTGCTTGAAACAGTTTTAAGGACAATGTTTATTAAAATTTACATGCTGCCATAATACAAATAAAACTGTTCGTGATATTTATACACAATTTACAAAGAACTTAAAAATTTAACATGTTTGCTAATCTGCAGCAATGGACATTACTGCTTCAGAGCAGATTTGTATGCGGCTCGGAGACACTCATTTTATTTAAAAAAAAAAGATTCCTACCTTGTAGTAGACAAATTAGCATATGTTTTGGAATAAAACTGTAACGATCAACAGTAACATCCATCCATTTGTTCGAGGGAGCAGAAATCAGAGCTGTACTAAGGCATACATTTATTTAGGAAAGCCTTTTGAAATGTTTTTTCACATCTTGCAAATTCATCACATGAAAAATTATTTACATCACAAAATTAAAAAACCCAAAAACAAACTCTGATCAAATTTAAATTAATTTTAAAATGTGAAAGGAATATAATTAAGTTAACTCTAGGCGAGATCGTTTGTGTGGCTTGAAGAAACGTACACTGAATGCAGCAAAAACTCTCACAATGTCGCTTAGAAAGGCTTCAAGTTTTCTTTAAAGGCGCGTGGCTCCAAACAGCACATAATTATGTAACTCAAAGTGATCACTAAATATACTTTATGGTAGTACTTGATGTCAAAAGCAGAGCTTTGACAACAGAATATATTCAGGGAGCTTGACGCTTACCCTCTAGTGCAAACCTATGGCAGTGAGTGTGAGTCACACAGTCTTGTCTCTGATTGAAGAACCATAGCGATTATTCTCTCTTAATGTTGGTGAGCAGAGGGTCCGTGCTCTGTGAAGGCTGTCCAGATCGGCTCTTCCTCGTCTGGTGGGTCTTCACATGTTTGGAGAGGTGGTCACTCCTCATGAATCTCTTGCCGCACTGCTGGCATCCAAAGCGCTTCTCCCCGGTGTGCGTGCGGAGATGCCTCTGTAGCTCATCCGAACGGGTGAAGCTTTTACCACAGAAGAGCCAGTTACAGATGAAGGGTCTCTCCCCGGCATGCCAGCGCAGATGAGCCTTCAGGTGTGAGGTCTTCTTGTACACTTTGCCACACTCTGGGATGTGGCAGATGTGCAGTCTCTTCTTTCCGAACTCCAACCCTCCACCATTCGCCTGGCAGTTGGGGCATTTGCAGCGGCGGCAGCGGCGTGTAGAGCTCAGCAGACCTTTGGAGGTGCCCTGGAGAAGAGCAGCTATCTGGGGCTGATGCCCCAAAACCAGCTGTCTGCCAAGGGAGAAGGGGTGGTTAGAAGGGGTAGCATTGGTTTGGGGTAGGCTCCACCATTGCTGTCCTTCTTCCACATGGCCTCCGGACAAATGATGCCTACCTGATGAATTGGGCAGGAAGCTGGGGAAGTTTTGTCCCACATTGTTATGCTGAGGATAATAGTGGCTGTTGGTCTGTGGCTGTGAGGACAGCACTTTAACAGGGGAGAGTTCAAAGGAGTAGGATGATGGAGGTTCAGCTGGAGGAGTAAGAGGCAGCTCATGGTGGTGATGATGGGGGTGATGGTGATGATGATGATGACCCAGGCCGGACTGCATGTGTCCAGGGAACTGCATCTTGGGCACCGTGAAGGTCATCTGATGTGTGCTGAGGGCTGTGCTGGGTGCCATGTCGTTGCTCCAGAGCTGAAACATTCCAGATGTTGAGCTGACGGTGCCCTCATAGGGAAACTGAGAACCCTCTGAGCCCATTGTGCTCCCCACTTGCCAGGCCTGGCTGCAGGTGGTGGCCAGAAAGGAGAGGGCGTTGGGTGCCCCCTCTGGAGAGGAGCTGGGCGTCCGGTCCTGTGTAATAATATGCAAAAAAAACACACATCAGGTTTCCTATCCTAGTCGATGATTTTCAAGTTCAAAAAAAGTTTACATTTATATAAAAAAGCATTAATTTTTTAGGCAATCGTGCCAATTTAGAAAATTAACCATGAAGTTAAAAAATATAATAAAAAGTTTAAATGTAAAAAAAAAAGAAAAAAAAAGTAAACTATAAAAAATACGCAAAACATTTTAGTCCCCTTCCCTCGTTTCCTGCTAGTTTCAGTTGTCATAAAATGATTTTACCACAGGAAGAAGCTAAATAGTCTTTTATAACTTGCGGACACTCGCGCTCTCAAAATAGAAAAAAAGGAGACGCAAACAAACGCTTCCGCCTTACAACAAAATAAAATAAAGAAGAATCTAACAAACCTGTAAAAATGTGTGCAAAAAGTTGTCGGTCCGTTGTATCGTCAGCGCAGCCATCTGTCCTCGCGCTGCTTCTCCACGCACCTGCAACACAAACTGCGCCGAGAGGCACCGACGCACCGGCTCTGAACCACAGCTGGTCGCGCAGAAGAAGAATATGCTCACAGACTGACTCCGACGCTTTGGCAGCAAACACTGGGAAGTTCATTCACATTCACTCCACTAGGTAAATGTTTTCAGAGTGCTAGCAGTCCAGGTGGTTATTTTAAAACAGCCGAAGGTGCCTGCCCTTTAGAAGTTAGGGGCAGAGAGGCGCGGAGTAAATCCTGGCGATCATCTCAAAGGCGCCGGAGCTGCATCTTCTCTTTATAGTGAGAAAAGATCCTCTCAACGGGGTCTTCACTATGATGCAGGCGAGCCCGTCAATAGAGAGGAGATGTGAGGAAGGAAGGAGGGGGGCTTGTTAGGTGAAGGGGTGGGCTACTCATAATTTCACTCAATTTCAACCAAACGCTGACCCCAACAACTGACTCCTCCCTCAATTGTTCTGAGAAAAAAAAAAAGACCTGAGGAGTGATTTTAAAAAGGTTCCTGTAAAATCTTTGTTTTAGAAAAGCATTTATTTGAGCTGACATCGTGTGTTTGAGATTCACCTAAATAATTGAAAATAAACATACGCAACTGTTACCCTATGCAGTAAGAGAAAAATATCTAAGTTACTGTTATGTGTTTCAGCAACTTTCACTGAGTGCATTTAGGACTAAATTTTGCACAAGAACAAAATGCTTAGTCTGTTAAAAGATCTAAGATAAATAGAGCCAGCTAAGTAGAAAAGAAAAAAAAACTCTCTCACTCTGGGAGTATTTGCATGCTGATTTAACTCCATTGTGGAAAGTCAAGTAAAGATAGAAAGTGGGAGGATTTTTATTTTAGGCAACCATTACTGATGCAGTGTTAAATGAAAAGGTGGGCAAACTATGATCTCCAGTCAACAAACAGAAGCAAAAACAATCATACACTTACAGGGCAGCATTAAAACAAAGTGAACCACTTAAGGAAACAATGCACGATGAACACGAGCCTTTTTCTTACTTGTATTGATTGACTGGACATTTTAGAGAACTGTTAATTTTCTCCTAACAAACTTGTACCTCAACACAACAGCAGGCACAATCTTGGCCCCCGTGAGGCTCACACACTTTAAAGAAAGTCCCGGTATTTTCTGTAATTGATAAAACTCAATCAAAGGCTCTGAGTTCTCACCAGTAGGTGACACGTGAAATAGGCTGCCCTGTGTGACATCTCACATTTCAGGGTTCAAGTAGAGGCCGCCTCAGATCTGCTCTATTAAATGCAGATTGAATCTTAATCTTATTCTGTAAGTCTGTTCACCATTACAATGTTAAGAGTTTAAATCCAGGCTGGGAACCTGTTTCTCATGTAAATTCCTTGTTCCTCACTTATCTGCTCCTCACTGTTTCACAGGCTGTGATCCTTAAATAAACACACCCCACAGTGAAGCCATCTGAAATGAGAAACAAAAATATATCTGCTTTATAAATTCATTAAAACATAAGTGTAAAGCTCCTTTCATTCCTCTTAGCGGGTTAAGTGAATTTAGCAGGTTTTCAAAAATACATGGAAGGCGGTGATGTTAATCACCTAACTGCCATAACTACCATTTGGTTAAAGGACTTTTTTTTTTCAAAGTTACTTGTGTGAAAGCCAAACCAAGAGCACAGATTATGTAGCCTCCTTAAAAGAGATGTGATGTGCAGACTTAATAAATCACACCTATAGTTTTTATTTTGAAACATGTTTTTATTTGATAAAAAAAGGATAAAGATGCCAGTGCTGCTGCCCTAAAAGATTTATTGAGTAAAAAATGTTTTCATGTCTTTTCAGCATGCAAATCAATGCTGCAGTTATATTAAAACAACACAGATTTGTTTTTTTTGATAATTACCTGAACTAATAAATATATTGTAGTCACACGCGGCCTTGCCGTGTAAAAAACATACAAACAAACAATCTAATTCCAAATAAAAGGCTGAAAGAAAAGAGCAGGGAAGCAAAAGAGTGAGGAGGACATGAAAATAGGAATGTATCTCGGAGGCAGAGGTATACTATGTCTCTGGTTTATTACAGAGCAGAAGTTGTTAATTACCCTGATTCTTATTTCCTGTCCCCTCTCCCCCACGCCACCCCACCCCCACTGTACTGCCTCCCAGATGAGTGTCTTTGAAGTGCAAAGTACTCTCTCCTCACTTTGAACTGTGAAAACAATGCTCATGTGGTGGTGCTTACCTTCCCCATGTTACCTCATTTAAATAGACCTGGATACGGCTTCCACAGTATTCAAGGGAAAACTAATTTCCAGAGAAAGAGGTCCCTGTGTTCATTAAACAGCTGGTGAGATTGCTGGTAATCAGGCGCGCTCCGTCATACATCGCACGCTGCTTCTGACTGGGTGGCTACCAGCAACTTCAAAACTGACACAGACACTTTAAATCCTGATAAGATGATGCAGATATTCTCATGCACCCCTTCCAGTCTCAAAACATGTCCAAGAAAAATAAAGCAACAGATTTTAAACTCTACAGGGATGGTTGTGATAGTTTGGGGTTTGTTTTTTTTTGTTTTTTTTTTTTAAATCTCCTATTC
>VUQR01024163.1:2935-16960 GCA_015108515.1 Hemichromis elongatus
CCACACACAGGGGGGGGGGGGGGGGGGGGGGGGGGGGGGGGGGTGACGCAGGAAGTGGCGGTGGTGATATTTTTTAAACTTATGCAGTGAGACTGATCTGAGCTTAAACCTCACGCAGAGCGGAGCTTCTGAACTCGGACTTGAAGGAACGAACGAGCTGAGACCCGAACGCCTCGGTGGGAGGCTGTTTGTGTTTACATGCTTGTTTTTGTTGTTCTTACTTTATTAGAGGAAAAAAACCTTATTAAGAATAAAAGACTGGTTTGTAAAAATCAGTCAGAACCCTGCCAGAGCCCAGTGTGCTCAGTTCAAACGATTTAAAACTGAAGATCAGTACAAATAAATTCTTCATGGTCAGACGTCTGAACCAGTCAGAGAGCAGCAGCTTCATAAACTCCTGATTGGAGGCTGCTGATCTTTTCCTGACGCCGACTGTCGTTTCTGTTAATGGTGAGCTCGTTTTGCTGATGTGGACGAGGTGCAATCAGAAGTTTTCCAACAGCAAAATCAACAAAAATCAAACGTGTCTAAGTCTCAGGTGGAGAGAAACCTGCTGCACCCGTCGGCCGTGATGACGGCAGAGCTGACGTGAAGCTCCCGAGGTATCAGTCAGTCTACGTTCCCGCCCCCACCTGCGACGCATGCTGTGGACCGATCGAGGCGCTCTCTGACCACGCCCACCTCTGCTCCTAGTTTCAGACCGCTCCTTGGACGACCTGAAGTCTGACCCTTGTGCCTCTGGTGTTCTAAGCTGTGACACAAAACAACTCTTTGTCAATGCAAACACGTGACTGTGGTACAGTTGTGGTCAAAGGTTTACATACACATAATATCATGGCTCTCTTGAGTTTTCTGTTATTCGTACAAGTCTGACTTTTCTCTGATAGAGTGATTGGAACAGATACTCCTTTGTCACAAAAAACATTCATGAAGTTTGGTTCTTTATGACTTTTATTATGGGTTAACAGAAAACTTCTCTGAGGCCAGTCAAATAGGACTCACTGGATACAAACGCCCACAAATGCTACGATGGGAAAGTCAAAGGAGCTCAGCATCTGAAAAAGCAAATTATTGAAACTCACATACAAGTGTATGTAAACTTTTGACCACAACTGTAATAAAAGGAATGAACCAACTTTACATTCCCCCCGACCTGCAGGACGGTCGGGATATTCTGTCGCTGAGACGGGTGAAGATAAGGAGCTCTGCTCCTGCGCTCACCTTTACCTGACCAGGTGGACCAAAGCACAGCAGCAGAGTTTTGAAGTGGATGTTTATAACTCTACCAGATAACAGGCTACTGACCCTTTTCCATTTTTCACTCATCTCTGTAACTTTGCTCTGTTGCTCATACCGAGGCTGCAGGCGTATGGCTAGCTCTGAGCTCTGGATAGCTTTTAGCTTTAGCCACATTAGCTCTGTTAGTTTCTTGAAACGCTTTAATCTGATTGGGTTTTTGTGACTGACTTTGGTGAACTTTGCGTCCTCACTCACTTCATTGTTAACAACACAACATGTGGTCTGTGTTGGTGCGCGTCCATGTTTTTATCTCAGAGGCTGTCTGGCTAGTTAGCGGTCTGGGCCGAGCACGCTGTCCCCGGCTGGTCAGTCGGAGTGTTTCTAGTCGAAGATTCTGACTCTGAAATTCATTTTGAGGTTAAAACAGAGAGTCAGATCTGGTGAGGACAATGGGAAGCGAGCAAAGCGCTGCCGCAGAGGCAGATGGGACACAGCACACGTCAGCACGTTGCTGCTCAGAGGCCTTCAGTGCAGCTCCATGCTAACAGTGTGAGTGTTGGCACACAGCGACGCTGCATTTAGTCTCTGGGTTGTAGTTTTAGACCGAGTCATCGCCTCCGCATGAAAACCGGGTTAGTTACTGAAGGTTCAAAGAAGAACAGAGGACGTGAGAGGTGAATCGTACAAATCCAGAAACATGTTTGATTTTTAATTGTTGCAGAACTGTTTGATTGCACTTTGTGGAGGGAAGCAAATAACCTGTCTGGTTCAGAGTCGCCACAACAAGCTTGCTTGCCTTGGTTTACCAACACATTAGGAATGATATGGATACCACCTTTAAAGTCAGTCCTGAGTCCCAGCCCGCGAGGGTTTAAGCACCTACAGCAGTGAAACATGCTGATACTCAGTGCAGCTGGTGGATATTTCATTACATATATTTAACAAAGAGTGATGACGTCACACGACAGGCTGAACTCTGATCGCCCGCCGTGTCAACATTCAGGATCTGTTATTTCATTTTTAGACTCCATTAATAACAAACATGCCACTTTCTTTATGTAGGTTAAAGAGCTGCACATCATTTGGTCACTAAGCAACACTTGCAGATGCTGATTGGAGGAACCGGAGCCGCCAGAGCTCCACCTGCACTGCAAACATCTCTCACAAGTGTTTTAGTGTGTGT
The DNA here is from genome assembly GCA_015108515.1 of Hemichromis elongatus. Classification (NCBI taxonomy): domain Eukaryota; kingdom Metazoa; phylum Chordata; class Actinopteri; order Cichliformes; family Cichlidae; genus Hemichromis; species Hemichromis elongatus. The sequence goes on from VUQR01024163.1 coordinate 5,358, forward strand.
GCGTGTGTGTGTGTGTACACATGTTTAGACATCTTTGTGAGGACATGAAATCAGCATGTTACTATACTTGTGGGGACCAACAGCCTTTATGGGGACAAAGGGCCCGCCCCCAAGTTTAAAGGTGGTGTTAGTGTTGGGTGACAGTTAGGTTAAAGTTAGGCATCATTTTTGATGGTTAGGCATTATGTCATTTAGATGTCCTCACTGAGACATGAAAACGAGTGTGTGTGTGTGTACGAGTATTAACATCTTTGTGGGGACCAAAATCCCGTCCCCACCAGTTTGAAGGCATTTCTGAGACTCAAAATGTGGTTTTAGTGTCAGGGTTACAGTTAGGTTCAGGTTTAGGGTTAGGGTAAGGGGCTGGGGAAAGCATTATGTTAATGAGATGTCTCCACAAGGATATAAATACACACACACGTGTGTGTGTGTGTGTGTGTGTGTGGCAGTGACTTCTGCTGAACTACAAAGAAAAAAAACTGGGAGGAGACGGTTTCATCGCAGCCTGTGAAGGCTTCAAAGCAACCGGAGCCAATGAGAGGATAAGAAGATAGGGACCACCTTTTGAACTTAAAGGGGCTCCTGATTGGACAGTCTGTCCCCAAACTGGGTCAGTAAGAGCTCCCCGCTGTGAGCGACTGTTAGCTGTACTGGAGATCAGGTTGGGCGTGTCTGTTCCTTTGAAAAAAACTCATCCAGTTTCAAAGTTTGTATTATTAGGGGCGTGGCCTATTTGAGTGACAGAAAACTAGTTCCTGTAATAGCCACTTGAGGCAGAAATTATTTATTCCTTTTAGTCAGTTTAAAATCTATAATTAGCAGCTCTTTAATACTTTTTAGCCTCATGTTCTCATACGATGGGCAGTAAAATCAGACGCTGTGTTTCTTTATGATCTCAGGTTCAAGCTTAGCTTTTATATTATTATTTTAATGTCTTCCACTTTTTGTTTTTTAAGCTCAAATAAAACTGTCTAAAGATGGTTTTTAAGTTTAATGTGATTAAATGACAAGCACAAACTAAACCATGCTGGGTTAGTTTGTGCACCGGCTGCAGGTTTAAGGAGGACGTTCAGTCTTTCATGACTGAAGTCGAGCGACTGCGATCAAACCGTCTGCTTGTTTTTCTCTTTAATGCTGGAAAGAAGTGCTGTCACTATGACATCATAGTTGGCTAAGCCAATAGGATTAATCTTTCGTGTAAAGATTGCTAACAGGTTTGTTTGTAAGTCCGGGAGCTGACTTGGCGTCAGCAGGAATGTTGGTCTGATGTCCGACTGTGGCTGGGATGAAGAGGTTCAGAGGGTCTCGTGTCTGCTGCGTGGAAACCGCGACGGCGCCGACCCGTCACGAACCTCCACACACTGCAGATTCTTCCTCGTCCTGTGATGTGTTATTGTGCTCGCTCCGTTCTTCATGGCTAACGTTCTGCAGATAAACGGTGACGTTAATGTGTGCAGCACTCTGTTTCTCTGCAAACCTGAAGCCTCCTGAGGTGTCTACAAACTAAAGTGTGGGTGTCGGCTGATATGACGCTCTGAGTCCGTTTGGTTCGGTCTCCCGCCGGCTGGAAGTGAGGGACTGTGGGGCGAGCAGCTTCAGAAGAGACAGACCTTTTTTTTCAGGTCGTTCCTCTTCCAGAGGGACAGGTGGTCGAACTCGTCGATGGACATCCCGAAAACGCTGAAGAACTCCTCCTGAGAGAGGTGCCTCTGCAGGGCGAGAGACAGCCAGAATCAGAGAGAGAGGGAGAGAGTGGGAACGAAGAAGTCACTTTTTATTTTTCACCCTCCATCGACTCCACGCTGTCTGCCACTAAAACAACCCGACGCAGTTTAGTAACAATCCTGCTAAATAGTAAATATAATTCAAGTGTTGTGGTCCTAAACAGCAGGCGGACGTTCATCTGAGAACATCTAAAGAGCAGAAGAAGAAACATGGTCGCTCTGAGTCTCTTTCAATAAATGTTTAATTTAACAGAACAGGTTTTTCTGACAGTTTTTTAGTGTAAAATTTACTGAAACAGGAAACAACTCTGAAGTTTGAACTCTTCCCTCATAAAGATGATACATGATGGAACCCTCATGTTAACTTTTATCGAGTGGAAAACAGTTTGCGTTCATCCTCAGACAGTTTGTAACTCTGAGGGGCGCCGCAGTGTTCGTTTGACTTTGGGACCTGAAGCAGCGAATGATGTCAGACTTCAGGATATCGATAACGATGTGGTTTGACCTCCATCAGAGCATGTTCAGCAGCTCGAGTCGGCTGTACCGAGACGCCTGGTCTGAGGAACACTTATTTATTTGTCACTTTTTTACCTCCAGCCGTGTCCGATCCACACCCGGGGGCAGTTTGCTGCGTCCTCTGTGAGTCACCACCAGCATCTCATAGGGATAAACCTGCACGCAGAGAAGACGTGACGTGAAAACCACATCGTCCTCGTGTCAGAAACAGCCTCACACATTTATCTGCTCGCTGCGCCCGAGTTCAGACAGGACATGTTTAACATCTGCCCTGCTCATCGCATATTCTTATTCTGTAAGGGCAGCTTTGCACGAGTGACAGTTCATAATAATCCTTCTTTATCTCACACTGACCCTCAGTCAAGATCTTCACTTCCCCCTGAGATACCCTCTATGACATCATACAGATCCAGCCTGAGCTTCGGCAGCTCTTCTTTCTGTACCTTGTGCTCCAGCATGCTGGGGAGAGAGTTCCCTCTGTCCATCCTCGAGTCCCCGTTCTGACACATAAACAAACACTGTGATGAACACCGGCGCCAATTATTCATCAGCAGTTTCTGCAAACAAGGTTAAAATAATGGAAACTGTACCTGAAGCCCTGCAGAGACACAAAGAGACACAGAGAGTTTCATTATTTTCTGTTACGAGCTCACTGATGCAGGAAAAAGTCGACGTTTTGGGCTAATGGACAAGTTTAATTTTCAGCACAAAATGCTAAAATAATTCACCGTTTATTCTCCTAAATGTCTCATCGGCATTCAGACCCTTTTTACAGCAACTACATCTGTAAAATCCAGAATCTGAGCTTTAATGTCGGACGTTTGTACCTGCGGCGGGTTTCTCCGAGGAGCTGAACTCAGCCGAGCGCAGCTGCAAACAAACACAAACAGGTTGGTGTCTTGACTCGACTTCTTTGTCAAACCTCAGAGCGAGCGTGCAGATACTCACCCTGGACAGGCCGCTCTTAGAGGACGCTGGGAAATACACGGACCTGGAGGCGTTGGACCCTGGAGAGCAGAGCAGAGGGGAGGGGCTGTGACGGGGAAAGGAAACACTACACAACATGTGCATCAGCAGTCCTTCCACCTGGAGATGCTTTGTTATGAAAGGTCACGACCAGGTGGCATCACTTCCTGCTTTTCTTTCTAAGTGAGTTTTCTGTGGGGCTGTGAATGCATCATGATGCCTTCACCGAAATCCAAAACCAAAACCCTAAAAATGCAGTTTTTCATTTTACACCAAAAGTTACAACAACTGATCAACTTGAGAAATGTTGTGCTGTTTAGGAAAATGTACTTCTTCCTTTACTTTACTTTCTTAAAACTGACGCTGATAAGATAAGAACGATGTCAGGTTTAGACACTTTTAGTAACAACGCTCCTTTAAGTTTACATATCTTCTTCCTATTAAATGGTATTTGTGTGTGCTTGTGATAGTTTTGTGGCTTAAAATGTGGTTTTAAGGAGCTGGGAAAAGCATTCTGTCAATTAGATGTCCTCAGTTAGATATGAAAACAAGTGTGTGTGTGTGTGTGTGTACCAGCGTTGTGGCTGCGGTCCGGTAAAGAGCGCGTTTTCCTCCTCAGGGGTGCTGCAGACTTCTCCAGCTCCTCCTTCAGGATGATTTTCCCCAGATTGGACTGAATCTGACGCAGAGATGAGACACAGAAACAAAGAAAGAGAAAAAGACTTGATTTAGGACCCTGAGAGTTCTTAAAGAGACATTGCACCCAAAATCTAATCTGTGACCCTTCATTCATCATCACTGTTTTAGTGTTTGGTCGCCACGTTTGTAGAAAGAAAATAATAATGAGAAAGACATCAAGCAGTTTCATGCAGGGATCATTTTCTTTCTACTGAAGCAGACTCATCAGCAGCGAGCTAACAAACAATAAGAGCTTAGCTGAGGAGCACCAGACATCAACCTCGAGGTCTGACAAATCAAGCTGCAGTTCCTCTGGTGTCCAGCAGGCGGTAGTGAGTCGGTTCCATAGACTCCCATTAGACATGTTTACAGCCTGATAAGTTCAAGTTTCCATCATTAGGGGCGTGGCCTGTTTGACTGACAGGTAAACGGTGACTCAGATGACTGTGGCTGCTAGCTGTCTGCTAGGCTTCACCTGAACAGGACCTCTGTGTTTTAATAACATCATGTGACCAATAAAATGGTTGCTGTGAGGTCACAGCAGACTGAGCTTAGCTTTACTGGGAGAAATTCGAGGATTTGACTGATTAGCAGGTCTCTTTGTTTGACTCCGCCCTCCAGCTTCTCACGGTCACGTCTTGTTTTCAAAAAGCCAAAAGAGGAACCAACATACGGCAGCAAAGTGCAACGCGCCCAGAATAGCAGCTCGTGTCGTTATGGCTATGTTCATCTTTTATATACAGTCTGTGTGATACAGCTGGTTTCTACACAACTGACTCGTGAAAACAGACATTTCCGATGGAAGTGAAGTGCTCTTCAGAAAAAATATGTGGCTTTTATTTAGAAATGAGCCGTCCTGTAAAAAGATAAACACGACAGCGAGAGCACATTTAATGCACTCTGCCTGTTAAACCGTGGACAGATTATCTCTGCAAACAGTCGGATCTCCATGATGAAGTCAGTATTTACAAACCAAACAGCAGCAGTGCTCACGTTTTATTCATCATACAGTGAGTGTTTAAAAGCAGCTTCTTGGATGTGAATATTTGTCATTTGCTGCTTTTCTGACAGTGAAGGTGATTTTTGGTGATTCCTGACCAACATCCAAACTGCTGCAGCTCATCTGCATCTGCAGCTGGCTCTGGGTCTCCCACCTTGTTGAGCTCTTGCTTCTGAAGCTTCCTGAGTCCCCACAGCTCATCATCCAGCTCTCCATCCTCGTCCTCCTCCTCGTCTTTCTGCTCCTTCCTCTTCCATTCCTTTTCTGCTGAGAGGAGAGGAGTCGTGGATAGGAGAGAAGAAGAGAGGAGACAAGGGAACGGTGTGATGAACACGTGACAGGAAGCAGAAATAATGGGGATTTAAAGCCAAATGTGATTTTTAGATGAAAACCTGGAAAATCCCACTCTCCTAATCAACTGCAAATGGGAAAGCATCGTGTCAGTTAGATGTCCTCACTAAGATATGAAAACGCCAACGTGTGTGTGTGTTTGTTTGTTTGGGTCGTACCAATCACGGCTAGCGAGGGGGGGCAGGGCCAGTAGTCGGTCTCGATCTTGGAGGGCTGGTTGGGGTCTGGAGGCTGAGCTGCAGGAAACTTTGAAGACTCGATGATCAAATCCTCGATGTGTTTCCCCTGAGGGACGGAAGAGGACGACACGTCTGCACGCACACACACACACACACACACACACACACACGCACACACACACACACACACACACACACACACAAAGCGCATGTTAAAGCAGATTAAACACAATGAAATCAGGCGTGCTGGTTTATGGGACAGCGGCTGACCCACATTCACGCACACTCTGAGACTCTGTTTTCATTACATTCAGCCATAAATTTATTGCAGCTTTTATTCTGAAATCGATTTGAATGTCCGTGACTCACCTTGTTTGTAGATGGGAGGCTTCTTATAGATGTTGGTACCATTTTCTGTAAACAGAAAAATCACATATATAACATCTGTTATCTCTTTTTTGTTTACTAAACAATCATTAGTGGTTTACAGGGTAAACATTAGGTCCAGAGGACGGCACGTCCGGGACTTGGCTGCACTTCGTGGGTCTGACTGAGTTTCAGGTGCCGGTCTTTACGTTGATTAATGACGTGTGTGTGTGGTCCACCTGACTCGTGGTCTGTGTACGGTGCAAACTGGAGTCTGAGTCAGAACAGAGGCACATAGAGAACTCCAGATGTGGACCAAACGTCGTCAGCATCTGGAAGCGGTCTGTGTGGATAACCTCTGATTCAGTTTCGCTGGTCTTTTCTCTTCCTGACATTTGCAGGTAACACTACTCAGACGTGGATGCTGTGCTGACGATACGCTGAAGTTCATCTGTGAATCACTGAATTTCTGGTGGTAGCTCCTCCCACAGGGGTGTCAACAGTGTGTCTCCAAACGTTTGAAGCAATAAGTCACCTGATGGAGATGCTGTTGCTAAACTGGGTGATGGAGTCCCGGCTGGGATCAAATGAATGAAGAAATGGAAGCGTGTGTTTACCTGGCCTGTGGAAATGCTGCACGCTGCTCTTCGCGGTACCGGACGAGAGCGTGTTGGGTGTGGTTGGTGTGTTTGGCGTGTTTGGCGTTGATGGGGTGTGTGTGCTGTGGGTTCTGGTGCTCGGGATGGTGGAACCAGGCGAGGACCCTCCAGGTGATCGGCTCTCGAGCCACTCCCTGGACTCCTTGGACAGATTCTGGAATTACAGAGGACGCTATTTTAAAAACGTAGTGTCAGTGAGGAAATGCGAAGGCAGGACCAATGATCCTCCTCAGTGACCACTAGAATGAACATGCAGGGCAGCCCCATGAGGACTTTCTAAGACATGATGCCAACTGCCGCCATGAAACCTCAACACGAACCAACCAAGACCTCCTCCATTACTACCACTACTTAATCTTCATAAATCAGATTTAGAGGCCTCTTGAACCTTTACAAAGTAAACCTCGGGCATCTGAGAATCCACGGTAGTCCCTCATTTACCAAAAGAAGTGTTAGTGGTACTAGAGTTAGTAGAAGCACCTAGGAGACCTACAGGATCTCCTGATTGATCACTAGAGCCTCGTTTAAAAATAACCTATGGGAGCCCACATGACTTCAACCACCTCGAGGATTCCTTGAACTAACACTTTATACCCTTAAAAGAAACCCAGAGACTCTTAGGAAACCCCTCGTCAAAGCTCTAAAGGACCATCAGCGTCAGCGTGAAGAAGAGCTACCCAAAATATGACTACAAGTAATCTGAGTATGCCTTGAAGGATGGCCTGCCAACTGATTATTGCAGCCTTGTAAGCCTCGTACAAAGAACTTCACACACATAAACCCTAAAATGTTCTAAAGGTTGTTTAGAAGCTGAAACCTCTAAAAAGAAGCATCAAAGCTTCTCAGTGATCACCAGGATGTTATGTGGAACACTGTAGGGCCTCCTCACTGACATAGTCATTTATGAGGTTCCACTATGTTCCTGAACAAAACCATATTACAGGTAATGTTTGAGATGCTACAGCGTGCTGCAGAATCCCCTTTGCAGAAGCTGCTCTGCGAGAACAACAGGATCTCACACTAAGACGCCTACAAAACATCTGAGATCTGCTTCTGATGGCGCCGGTGAGGTCGGCTGCCTCACGACTGCTCCGACTCAAAGCATTTCACTACATATCGTACTGTGTATGACTGTGTATGTGACGAATAAAATTTGATTTGATTTGATTTCTGTCATAAGATCCTATATTGTCTGTATTTCCATAACAGCTCACTTTTAATGTTTCATGTCCCATTGTAGGGCTCTGATCTGACCTTTGACCTCATCACTCTCTGCAGGGCTCTGAAGAGGGGAAACAAAGATATATGATGATATTTAAAGAAAGAATGGGGGGGTCTTACCTCTGGGGAGGGAGGAGGAGAGATGGAGCGAGGAGACAAGGACCTCTGAGGAGAAAAAAGCAAAAATAGATGAAACACTTGAAGCTATAAATGGATTTAGAGAATGAAGACGAAGCTCCACAAATACACAAACTGTGCTTCTGATACTGAAGTTGTTTATTTTTTTTAATTATTGCACCAAATTAAAATAATAGAGAACTATGTTGCAATTTACACTTTGACCTGAAGGTGGCAGTGTTCTTTTCACCCAATGACTAAATGCAGACACAGAAATGTGTCTGTTTGGCTTATTGTCATGGTAACGTGATGTGAAGCGTTTGTTTAGAATAAAGGAAGAGTTGGATGATGACAGCAGTGCAGACGAAGCTGACGAAATCCTGAAGCTCAGAAATTTGATTCCTTAGAAGAATTCTGACTTTGCACTTAAACGGTGACGTGCCACAAGGCTCTGCATCACGACCTCTCATTTCCTCCCATCTGGGTGTGTGCATTTAGAGAAATGTCCATTTATATGCAGATAATCAACATGTAGCACTTAGCTCTTTGTTGACGTCTCCGCCCTTGGCTGGCTTGACTTCCCTTTAAAAACAAAGGGGTTAGGGTTCAGGGGAGATTCCTGACCTGTGCAGTCTGAAGGTTTATAGGAAATGTCCTCAGGTGCTGTGACAACGGCTGCACCAAAGCAAAGATAAGTCGGGGCTCCAGACGTTTGTGCAGAATCAGAACTGCTTCAGCTGCAAGACTCATCATCGCCCAACAGAGCAGAAAAGGTGCTTTGCTTTTGTTTGTTTCAGTAATCGGTCTGCAATAACCACCAGAATGTGACTGAAATCATTGAATCCTGAGCAGGAAAATCAAAAACTCGAGAGAACAGACCCTAAAACAACCGAAAAACCCACAAAACAGCTGAAACAAGGTGCAGGACACAAAAACACAAAAAGCATTCTGACTTCCACACAATCGCTCTTTGTCTCCCTTTACTGCTGCTCACTTAACCCACACACACACACACACACACACACACACACACTGGGCTCAGCTGTTTTCATGAGCTGTCAGCTCTCTAAGCAGCAGATTGATGTCCTTGTTTGCAGCCAGACGCAGAGCTAACCACCCGACAAACCGACCGACAGTCAGAGCGGCGGCCTGCTGCCACACTGACTGGTTTCCACGACTCCCGCTCTCTGTGCCGAGCTACAAAGGTCCCGAAGCACACAGAAGAAACTATGGAACTACAGGACTTTACAAACCGCCCGACCCTGTAGCTGCTCGATGCGTCTGTAGTTTCCTGTGGTCAAATCTAATAAGAAAAACATCACACGCTGCATTATAAGGACAATTTATAAGGACACTTTACTTAGGCTTTAGAAAATTTGCACCATTTAAATAACTCAAAATTAATTATTAGCTTGTACAAAAAAGAAACTGTGTTTCACACCTGCTTGATCGTTCAGAATCACACCTTTCAGAAGGAAAACCATCAGGTACCAAGACTTTTAATCTGTCTTAATCATCTCTGAGCTGCCTGTGAAAAGTCAAACCAGCAATCAAAAGATGCACTAAAGGAAATCTGAGCTTTAACATCTGCAGCTGCGAAGTCACAGAGCTCAGGTGTGAGTCACAAAACAGGAAGGAACAGTCACGATGTGATACGGCCACCGCCTGCTCTCCGGAGTCTCTTCCTTTCAGTTCCACCGGCTGCAGTTCGCCTACAGGGGGCGCCCACGAGACTGTCCTCACTTAAAAGGACTGAGTGAAGCTAAACGGCTAAAATAATCATTAAGACAAAAAACAACAATAAATTATTTATTTTGTTTTTTTTTTAAATCCAGTATCAGTAATGTGTTTCACCTTTAACTTAGTTTTACAGTGAAGAAATTAAGATTTGACTCTATTTAAACACCTGCTTTGAAACAATAATTCCAGCAGACGTTAGGAGACGTGCAGTCAAAGCGAGCAGAAGCTTGCACGCGTGCAGAAGAAGCAGCTGGCCGGTGGCCGGTGGGTGGAAAACGGTTGGAAGTGCAGTGACGTAAGAACACGCTAAAAATAACAAAGTGGAGCTAGCAGATCGACCTCATCGGCTGAAAACACGATAACATTAGAGAACGTGTTTACAGGCCAGAGCTCCACACAGGCGAAACAGCGCCCCCATCAGGCAGGGCGTCCACAGAGCACCAGTGTAACTGATAGCACGAGTGTTTATTAGGGAGACGTCACCTCCAGAGGACTGTAGCTGTAGTGCGGCTGGTAGATCATCAGATCGGGTCTCTCTATGTCCAGGATGGCTTTGTCTCTCGGTAAGGCTGCCAAGTCCTTATAGCCGATAACCCCGTCCTCCACTCTGGCCTGGGGAGAGAGGGAGGACAGAGGGAGAGGCGAGGATTACAGATTATTACCTCCAGATTAATGTGACGGGTACGAGAACGCGATCCTGGTGTGTTTATCTCACCACGATGGCAGCAGCAGGGGATCCTGGGACGCTGGTGCCTCTGAGCGACAACACACTCCCCGGGGACGTCTGCGCCAGCTGCTGCTAACACACACACACACACGTTTGTACTTGTGGCTTTGTGAGGACTGTTACTGCCTCTCACTCTGAGCCTCACTTGAACCCTTCCCTCCTAAAACCAGGAGCAGGAGAAACGTCCTCACTGTTTCACTTCACTGTTCTACCTTCTTCTGTCACGTTTATCATTTTCAAGATGGAATTGAAAAGTTCTGTAACCCACCCCAAATGTAAATTTGGCCAATCTTCCTTTCAGCGTCGCCTCCTCGTGCACCTCTGGACTCAACACCAAACATATATCTTTAAGCTGACCTGCCTTTCATGTTAAGAAACATCGTTATTGATCAGAGTCAGAAAGTACAATCTGGTGTCCTCGTGTCTATTCGTTCTAGAACGTTCTGTGTTTACGACCCCGCCACGCCTGGAGGCAGAGACGGTTCAGCAGTTTGCTGTTATCTCATGCTGTGGTCACGTTAGCTGGCAGGACTCGGACGATGCTTTCGTGTTGGTTTTAGTTTGGTTGAGTTTGTTTCTGACAGGAAGCACTGGACACTGGACTATTAGGAAAAGAAACATGTGGTTTACCTTGGGCATCATCCTGACTGCTGATTGGTCAGTTCCTGAGGGAGACACACACAAAGCAAGATGTTAGATAAGTAATAACAAGTCAGGAGTTTCAGTTTGACAAAGCAGGAGTGGTGAAGAAGCCAGAAGGAGAGAGGCATCATGGGAAACTTTCCACCAACCTTTTCTCACATGAGCACATGTAACAGCTGCTCTGGTCCACAGAATGAAACATTGTTTGATAATAATTTCCTCTTTTGGTTTTTTACTGTCTGCTGATGTGCATCAAAGTTTCTGTCTGTGACAGAAAGGCCGACACTGAGCAGAGGGTCACACCTGCACAATGATATGAACAGTCGGGGCGACCGTGGCTCGTCGGGGCGACCGTGGCTCAGGGGGTTGGGAAGGGCACCTGTAACCGGAAGGTCGCCGGTTCGATCCCCGGCCTCTCTGTCCTGGTCGTTGTGTCCTTGGGCAAGACACTTTACCCTACCGCCTACTGGTGTTGGCCAGAGGGGCCGATGGCGCGATATGGCAGCCTCGCCTCTGTCAGTCTGCCCCAGGGCAGCTGTGGCTACAACTGTAGCTTGCCTCCACCAGTGTGTGAATGTGAGCGTGAATGAATAATGTCATTGTAAAGCGCTTTGGGTGCCTTGAAAAGCGCTATATAAATCCAATGCATTATTATTATTATTATTATATCAAGATGAGATCCAGCGGCACTTTAAATAAAAGAAAAGTTTCTGTGGC
>VUQR01024168.1:0-12585 GCA_015108515.1 Hemichromis elongatus
CACAGCTGACTCAAATGGTTTGATTACGTCTTCAGCATGCCATCAAGTTTGGAAAAGGCCTGATAACAAGCCATTCATTTGATTCAGGTGTGTCGGAACAAGGATGCATCTAGCTGCAGGACGGTAGCTCTGGAGGACTGGGACTGAGCACCCCTGCTGTAAAGCATCATTTGCTCAGTCTTTGTGTGAACGGCAGGTTTTCAGTGAGGAGATGAGTTTTTCCCTCAGCTCAAAGTCGTGCCGTTGTTTTTCAGGGAGGTTTGCTCATGGACACGGGGCTGTTTGCCGTTCGCTCCTTCCGGGTTGGGTGGGGTCCCGGCTGGACGCTCGCACACTGCGGCAGCCGGCTGAGCTCGCCAGCGTCCAAACAGTTCGAGCACCAAGAACTGACGGCAAAGACTGACTTCAGCTTCCTGCCGAAACCTGCCAGGAGCAAACCGTAAGAGCCACCAACACAACACATCAGTCAGGCTCCACCTATAGTTACCATGACAACGTGGCTCCATCATGTAAGGTTACCCGTACGGGTAACCGTGATGAAATTTAAAACTCAATCAATAAATATTGGTGCAGTTGATCATAAATGGTTTTGTGTTCCGCGGCTGCGGGAGGAGCGCTCGCTCCACAGATCAGCCCCAAAAATCTTCCTGATTTGGTTCTGCAGACTCACAGAAAGCCCCTACAAGGTGGTGGTGGAGCAGGTGGTGGGTCTGGAGCCTCTGAGAGGGAAAACCATCGACGAAGAGGAAGATGAAGAGAGCCAAGCGGTGCTGCAGCGCCCCCTGGACATCTGCCTGAAGCATAGCATCGTGGAGGTCCCCGATGGCTCCGCCTGTCCCGCAGTGCGACCGCAGCCTGGCGTGGCGGCGCTGCACGAGTACGCCGAGTGGATCGCCGAGCTGACCGACAGACGGGGTGACACTGAGCGTAAGTGATGACATCACAACTGAAAGTTGATGTGTTGTGTCAAAGCCGGTTTAAACGCTCTCTCTCCTCCAGCGCTGCTGGGCTTCTGGTCCGAGGTCTGGACTCTGTGTGAGGCGCTGTGGGGCCGGCTGGGCCCCTCGGATCAGGAGCCCGAGCTCGAGGCGCCCAGCGAGTACGAGCAGCAGCTGGAGAGGAGGAGGAGCTTCTCGGCCTGGCTGTCCCGCGGTTCCTCCCGCAGGGTGGAGGAGGAGGTGGCTTTGGCCGGGAAAGGTCGCCACGTCGACGCAGTCTTTAGTTACCTGACAGGAAACCGCATCAGCGAGGCGTGCCGACTCGCCCAGAAGGAAGGTATGGTTCACTCACTCAAACAGGAAGTAGCAGTGATGTCATGAATGGCGCTCAGTCGACACGGCAACGCGTTTTCAGACTCACTTAAATGTTTCCAGGTTTTTTTGCAAGTCTGTTATTAAACCTCAGACTGAACTGTTTGTCCATCCAGGAGACCACCGTCTGTCCCTGCTGCTGTCTCAGGCCGTGGGCTCTCAGTACTGCCGGGACCTTCTCGCCCTTCAGCTCGCCGACTGGAACCGCATGCAGACCGACTGCTACCTGCCCGAGGAGCGACTCCGCATCTTCTCTCTGCTCGCCGGGAAACCGGTACGACACGATGTGTCTGAGGAAAAAGTCCCAAATTAGACCAGAGTCTGCAAAGTTAATGTCACACACACGTTACCCATCTTCCTCTGTGGTGTTAGAGGTCGTCAGCTAACGACTTGAAGGTGAATTAGTGCCACCTTCTGGTAATTTTTGCATATCACATCCTACCAGGAAACATTTAGAACAGTGTGTAAAACAAGAACTATTTTCTTCTCTTGCGGTTATTATTCAGTGACTTCAGATGTTTCAGAGTCGTTGCATCCTTATAAATAGTTTGTCCTGAGGTATCTGAGCTGTGACGTCAGGGTGAAATCAGGGCTCCTGCGTGCAGAGATCTGCACAACCTTCACTCAGTTTTCAGTGGTGCTGGGCGCACTGTGGTTGGATGCTGACGGTGTTCTCTGCAGGTGTGGCAGTCCACCGACTCCACGGTGAACGTGTGCTCCGAGCTGGACTGGAAGCGCTGCGTGGCCGTCCACCTCTGGTTCATGCTGCCCCCCACTGCCTCTGTGGCCGACGCCCTCGCCAGATACGAAGCCGCCTTTCAGGTGAGCTGATTGTGCCTTGACTTCATTTCTGACTGTCGAGTGTTCAGGTTACATTTATACTCGGAAAGCTTCCTTTCAGTCTGTTCAGCAGAGTGCAGCGCGGTGACCGGTGTAGCTGATGATTGTTGTTTCTGTCCTGCAGGGCTCGTGTGAGGCCGGCAAGTACGCCTGTGCCCCCCTGCCTCCATACCTGGAGGCGGAGCAGCCAGATCTGGATGAGGAGGAGGAGTCTAAACAGCCACTGTACGACCTCTGCTTCCACCTGCTCAAACTCTACAGCGACAGGTAACCAGGCTTCAGCCGCTCAATGGGTAAAACATGCAGAACGCTCCATTAACGTTTCTCCCGTCTTCCTGCAGACACTACGGCCTGCAGCAGCTGCTGGAGCCACTCGCCGTTACCTGGGAGCGCCTGGATTACCGCCTGAGCTGGCACCTGTGGGGCGTCCTGCAAGCGCTGCACTACACCCACCTGAGCGCCTCACGGCAGGGCCTCCTCCACGCCAGCTACGCCGCGCAGCTGGAGAGCGCCGGCCTGTGGCACATGGCCGTCTTCATCCTGCTGCACATCCCCGAGCACACGTACGTTCCCTCTTCAGTAACAGTCGAGTTGAACGTGATTGTTGCACTTTGGCCCAAGTAGTTCTGTGAGGACCGTCCTGACTTTAGATCTCAGCTCGTTCTTTCCTCTCTGAGCTTCTTCTCTGTCTTCAGTCAGAGGGAGCGAGCTGTGAGGGAGATGCTGGCGCTGCACTGCCCCCTGCAGGAGACGGAGGAGTCGGTCCGCAGGGAGCGCTTCCTGACCGAGCAGCTGCTGATCCCGGAGCAGTGGATCCACGAGGCCAAGGCCACCCGAGCCCACCGCGACGGCGACAGACACCAGCAGGCCCTGCACCTGTACCGGGCCCGATACTGGAACCAGTGCCACCGCCTGCTGATCCAGCACCTGGCCTCAGGTAGACCCGCCACTTCCTGTTTGCACACGCAGTCTGAACCACGTCCTGCAGCAGAGACAAACTTTCGAGTCCTCTGATCTGAATAATTAGCATCATTACATGGTTACACTAGAGAGTTAAAGGTCAGGTTATTTGAACGAAGAGCCAACTGCATTTTTTCATCTTTTTTAATTCCTCAAAGTCTAAACAGTGGAGAGGCACGAGTCCTGCACCATACATCACGTCATGGTTACGGGGAAGAGATCGGTTTGTTCTGGAAATGTTTGGAATCAGAATACTTTATTGATCCCCAGGGGAAATTATTTAGGTTACAGTGCTCCTGACATTAACAAGACAGACAATACACTAAAGAAATAAACCACATCACTATATATGTGCATATACTCAACATCTTAATAAGTAGCAGGAAAGGAAGAAGGAAGAACGTGTATCAGAGACTGAGTTAAGTGGATGAATTGTAAAGGCAGACGGCCACAGGCAGGAATGATTTCCTGTGTCATTCAGTGGTGCATTATGGGTAACCTCAGCCTCTCAGTGAACGTGCTCCTGTGACTGACCAGCATGTCATGGAGTGGGTGGGAGGTGTTATCCAACATCATCTTTATCTTGGACAACATAGGGTTAGGGAAACCGAGACGTTCAGAGATGTTTTCTCTCTCTCTGTCTCAGACTGCATCATCAACGATAACCACGACTACCTCCTGGAGTTCCTGGAGGGTCTGGCGCTCCCTGAGCACTGCGCCACCATCCAGGACTGGGACACAGCAGGGAGGGTTTACCTCGACTACATCAGAGTCATAAAGACTCTGCAGGACATCCAGCAGGTACCCAAACACCCTCTGAGTGCTACCTCAGTGAGGGCGACTGTTCTGTGATACCAGTAGAAGTATTTTATTTTGATACTTATAGAAGTATTAGCAATTACTGTAAGTATAAAAGAAGTGATGCAGCTCACTGCAGTTATTGTAACTAAAGTCGTAGAAACAGGTTTTTATGTATCTCACATCTCTGACGGGTGTGGCGTTCACACGAGGCGGTGACGACGTCATCGCAGCTCAAGCTCATTTCTAATCGTCTGCATTAGAGTCATAAACACGAGGAGCACCGCTGGTTTCATCCAACAGTGTGTCGAATAAATCTGAAGGCAGGGCTGTAAAACGACTTAAAATGCTGTAAAGTCTTCGTGTTTGAGTAACGATGCTTCGTCCTAACGCCGGGTTTGATCTCCGTGTTTCCGCCCTCGCTCTCAGATGGAAAACGCCGGCTACGAGCTGGAGCGTCTCTACACCGACGTGACGTCTCTCTGCAGCAGGATTGAGCTCCTGCCCTGCCGCACCGCTAAAGACCGCCTCGCCCAATCAGGTAAGAGAACGACTGCATCTTTGTCCTGATTGGCTGATGTCAGATGGAGGGGAGGAGCAGTAGCTGACGCTCACGTCTAACAGAAACGAGCAGTTTGAAGTCTAAACTGCTGCCGCAGCTTCATCAGGTGATCTAACCAAGCCCCGCCCCCCGTTCCTCTCCCTTTCTGCAGAAATGGCGAAGCGCATGGCGAACATCCTGCGTGCGGTGCTGAGCCTGCAGCAGGGCGATGCCGCCGACTCCCTCGGCGTTCCGCTCGCCCAGCTGGCGCCGCACATCAGCCGCCTGCCGATGCCCGAGGACTACACGCTCGAGGAGCTGCGAGGCCTCACGCAGTCGTACCTGCGACAGCTCATTGTCAGCCAATGAGAGCGCAGAGCGGGAATGTTTCGAAACAAAAAGACGAGGCCAGCAGCGTGTGACCTTTGATCCCACATCTGTCGGTCTTTCAGCTTCTGCTCAGATTTAAAACCAAACAGGAAGTGATGAGATTTCCAGTGACATCACAGAAACCCGCGAGAGAAAAAACGTTTAAATACTTCCCGAGTGATCATCAGAACTTCCTCTTTATTCTTCCTCACTCGTTTCCTGATGTTTCCTTTTCCTCCAAAACTGATTTAAAATAAAACGACCTGGAGCTCAAACGTGATGAAGGGCTGCTGCAGGTTTGAATCCCTACAGCTGAGTCCGCTCCACCGCGCCGGCGTTCCTCTGCAGGAACCTCGGGCCATTAAATGACCTTCAGTTTAATCCTTCAGGGTCTTTGTTGTTTTTCATGCTTTCCTTCGTTTCTCCTGAAACTTGAGGATCATCAGACTCAAACCTGCCAGACGAGTAAATATTCATAAACAGGAAACTGGACGCGAGCACTTCTGAGTAAAAGAAGCTCAGACCTTAACTTCCAGAAACGCTCCCCACTGACGGCGGCCTCCTCTGTGCGTTCCCCTCGGTGGCTTTAGAAGCAGCTGTCGGTGTGTGATCACAGCGGGTGGCGTGTAAAATGTTGACGCTCTATTTTTGTAGGTGTGTTTCTGTGTGGATGTAACTCGGATCGTTAGCGTCGCAGTTTTAAAGAGTTTCCTTCCAAAGCGAGCCGCCCGCCACAGATTTCACTGTAATTATATAAATATTGTATATTTTTGGAAATCAGGCCGTTTTTAGCCCTCCATTAGTATCAGATTGGAAGCAAAGTCTTTGGAAGTGAAACTCTCTGCTTACTCATTAGTTTTTTTGTTGTACATGAACGCCAACAATGTTTTTGGGTTTTTGTTTTTTCAAAGTGAAATCGGTTGGACTGTTTGAGAAACACGATGTCTGAAACTATCGTTCACACAGCGACGCTGCAGGGTGTGTGTGCTTGTGTGTGTGCTTGTTTTCCTCATGTTTGGTTGATATTTTTAATAAAGTAATGTAGAAATAAACGCTTTGTTTCACTTTTTTTTAAAATCGATTCTAGCGTGAATAACGTGACGTCGGTTCATTAAAATCCTGAATCGATTTTTAATCTAAATTTATTTACAAAATTTCAACAACCACCAAACAGCTAACACAGTCACTGAGAGCAGGGACGCGGATTCAGCACAACGACAGGAACACAAAGCGCCGACTCGACGCTTTCTCACCCGACGGCAGGTACGCGGACACGCCGTCGGGGCTGAACGCCGACAACTCGCTCGTCCTGATGCGTCGGCGGTCCGCGCTTTGTGTTTACAGCTTTTTTGCGCTAGACTGTGAAGCTGCAGGTTTCATGTTTCACCAACCAACACTGAGTGAAGCAGCAGGTCCAAATGACGCTCCACATAAACATCGTCAGGCGTTCTCTCACTTTGGCTGTTAAAATCACACGTCATCCACAGCTCGCTCGCTCGCTCTCTCTCTCTCTGTCTACTTTAACAACAGTTTCCGATTGGCTTATTACCTGCCAGTCTGCCGCTGTTTTTTCTTTTCTCTTTTACTTAAATAACAACAAAGCCTCATTTCTGCTGTTCAATACTGAAGAAATGTAAACTTTTTAAAATTATGCAAAATTGCAATATGATCATCTGTCTCTAATCAAAGCTCTGCTTCACTTCAGCAGCATCAGGTAAAGTTACAATGTTCACATGTTGATTTATAGCTGATAAGGTCTCACAGTGTCAGCTTTGTTTTTATAGATGTAAAAATATGGAAATGTAGATGTGTGATCAGAATTATAATATTTCTGACTGAGGCAAAATTTCTGATTAAAATCGAATCGTGGATCAAATCGATTCTAGAAATCGGTGACGATACCCAGCCCGAGTCATCACCAGTAAAACGGTTTCACCTGCACAGGTGAGGCATTAAAGCCACAGCAGAACCAGAGCTGTGGTTTTAGTGCCTGCCAGGGTGCCAACGTGACCTCGCTGAGAAGATTCAGCCTGTTTGTCTCATTGGTGTCCGAGTGACACTCGGTTTCTGTCACCAGCGTTTTGAGTGCTTCAAGTCAAAGTTATGGTCCGTTATGAGGACCTGCAGTGGTGAATGTCCCCTGCGGGGCTCCCAGGACTTTGGAAGACTAACATTTGACCGTGTTGAGTAAAGTGCCGGTGCTTGGTCCAAAACTAGCCTCACAGGGAAACTGCAGTATTTCTGGGAGTTGTATCTCTAACCCACCACAATAACTCCTCAGAGTCCCAGGAAGTTAGAATTGACCATCACCTCAGTAATCCTGGACCGCTGACGGCACCTCTGAAGAATAATCCCACAAACTTCAAATTGAACCAGCTTTATTGTTTCACACAGGAAGGATGTACAAACGAGTTTTTAAAATAATTTTCTAATCTCTATAATCTGATTGTCTCGCATTTTAGCCTCGGCTGAGATTGGCATGGCACCACTGATTCTGCCTTCAACTCCGTCCTTCATGGTATAGCCGAGGGCCTCTGCCAGTTTTGGAGTAGACACGTAGAGCTCCTGCTCCTTCTTCACCTCCACCTTAACCCGAGCGGTGTTTTTAGTGATGGCTGAGACGGATTTGATTTCAATTCTGCCGGTCTGGACGGGCGTGCTGTGAACCTGCACAAAGATAAGAAGCTGAATCTCTGACATTTGTATTACAGGCAGTGTTTTAGTCGGTGTTGTTGAGGCTGGTTCAGCTGCATAAAGTGACTCTCAGTCTGGAAGCGCTGCTACCTTTGAGGTTTCAGCAGCTGCAGCTGCATCGCTGGAAACGGTCTTCTTCTTTTTGGGCGCCGGTGGTCCACTGAGTGTGCCGGTGGTTTGTTCAGCCTGTAAGGGTTAAAGATGAGCTGGCAGATCAGGGCAGTTTGAATACATTTCCTTTCAGGGCTTTTGTGTCTGTCAGATATTTAAACCAGAATGACGTTTGAGGGGAAAACCCAATCGGGCACTTTGTGGATGAAACATTCAGTCTGTTAGCAGCTGCTGTGGTTTACAGAGGCAGGGTCAGTGTTCTGGTTTGGACCGAGTCTGACTTTTGAGCTGTTCGTGGTCTCAGGTTAAAGCGATTATGAGGGCATCCTGTATCCCTGCATCATATCAAACATCTTTTAGTCCAGTTTTTGCCTTTTATTGGACATGATGGCAGGGAGCCGACGGCAAAGGGCCGCAGGTTTGAATCCAACCCGGACGGCTGCATCCGGCTTCTGTGAGCTAAACTGGCACTCAGACTAGTTTGTTTTTAACATTAAAGCAAGAAAAGTTATTCCTGCAGCCCCGCCAAAATAAAATTGTCTTGTAATGAGCCAGAATTTTAAAAAGGTCCTCCCAGGTAAGAAGATTGGAATAAGTTGGGCTGTAAAACGGACCTCTTTATGGTTCACATACGAGAATGTATTCACTGGAACGGTGAATAAAAACACAAGATCATGCGCAGGGTCATAAAACAGGCGGTAAAAAGAAATACAAACTGAAGAATAAATAGTCCAAAAATATTTGTAACACAATCCCTTCATTTCAGGGACTCAAAAGTATTTTGACAAATCAAATAACTTAAAATAAAATGTTCGTTCTTAATATTTAATTGAAGACTTTGTTTCCGATGACCGTAGAAAATCTTTCCTCATTAATGCGCTGCCAAGCCGTTACTGCAGCAGCTCTGTTGCTGTTTGTTTCTCTGAAGTTTAGTCTTCAACAACTGAAACTCTCAGCTGACTGACTTGGCCATGCTAGATTATTCCACTAACAGAACTGTCTATGATGATGATTTCTCTCTTACCTTATCAGTCTGGGAGCTTCTCCACTGACCTTTAAAAGAGGAAACTGTTACTTTTGGTTTGAGGTAAAACTTTAAAAGACAAATGAGTTTCAGCTGTTTTAATGTAATTAACTCTCCAAGAGCCTGTGCTCATCATGATAGGTGATGGTAGGAGTTTTACCTCATGACGCTCCAACGCACATTCAATTCAATTTTATTTATATAGCGCCAGATCACAACAACAGTCGCCTCAAGGCGCTTTATATTGTAC
Organism: Hemichromis elongatus; assembly: GCA_015108515.1. Classification (NCBI taxonomy): domain Eukaryota; kingdom Metazoa; phylum Chordata; class Actinopteri; order Cichliformes; family Cichlidae; genus Hemichromis; species Hemichromis elongatus. The sequence goes on from VUQR01024168.1 coordinate 8,898, forward strand.
AATAGTACATACAGAGAAAACCCAACAATCATATGACCCCCTACGAGCAAGCACTTTGGCGACAGTGGGAAGGAAAAACTCCCCTTTAACAGGAAGAAACCTCCGGCAGAACCAGGCTCAGGGAGGGGCGGGGCCATCTGCTGCGACTGGTTGGGGTGAGAGAAGAAAAGAACAGGATAAAGACATGCTGTGGAAGAGAGACAGAGATTAATAACAGGTATGATTCAATGCAGAGAGGTCTATGAACACATAGTATCTATCTAACACAATCATCTATCTAACTATAAGTTTTTTCAAAAAGGAGAGTCCGAAAAAAATTAGAGATTGTCTCTGTCGCCTTCAGCTACACTGGAAACTGGTTGAAGTTGAGAGTTAAAGGCTCTGCCTCTGATTGTATGTTTAAAAATTCTGGGAACTACAAGTAACTCTGATCTGTGAGGGAAAAGTGCTCCATTACGAAAACATGATACCATGGTGGTGTAGGGAAGAACAAATTAATAAATGGTCCTGATTAGAATATAAAACAATAAAAAGCAAGGTATGCTTATGCTGGGCCTGCCTTGTGATTGAGAAGTAGTTGCTTGTGAATATGCAGTTTCCCTCACGCAGCACATCAGGTTTTGAAACATTAAAATGGACAGGAAGAGAACCACTGGATTGAGGCTTTACAACAGAGTAGTTTACGTTGTGTTTAAATGGCTTTATAGGCTATGATACAGCCAACATATTTAACATATACAAACATGTTTGCAACATATTTAAGTATGAGTCACCAGGGAGTTGAAGCCTACCCCAGAGAGCTAAATAATGACTCTTGTAAAACAAATGACCAAATAACCAACAAAGCATGTTTTTGCATTAATATAAATTCCAAAATAAAAATAAAGACGTTTTAAAATGTAGAAGTGAACCTCTGCGCCAACTGATTTATGCATTTCACATGGAACTCTTCACTGTGGTGTAGAAGGAAGGTTTGATCAACCTTGGTCAAGACTGAAATACCTCTAACAACTACTAAACTTTACAGTGTCGCTAACAGCATTTTTGGTTTGATTCTGCAACTCAGAGTTCTGTGTAGAGTTTGTAGGTTTTCTCTTAACCTGTAGTCGAATATTTATATTGAGATTACCGTTTTGGCATTTTTAAATTGACTGTAGGCTTGGTTGTGAGTGTGCACTGTCTGTCTGCCTCTGTGTATGTATGTATGTGCCTGTAGATTGGCAACATGTTAAGGATGAACGCTGCATCTTAAGAGTTGGGTAAGTGGTTGTGAATCCTCTCCAGAGAATGAATCATGCTGCCTTTATGTCAAGATTTTCAATAATCCTCTGAAATATCTCTTTGTGCACCAGATGGATTGGATCTTGTATAGTTGTTCATGGTTTCCAGATCATCTATAAATTTTTGATCTGCTGACTCAGCTTAAGCTGAACCTTGGAAGCTTTGGTTATGTGATATTTGCTTTATTCATTATACATAATGAATATGGCAAATGCAGCTCCAGCATTCAGCTATTTTTCCACTGTTTACCTTACTGTTGTGAAGTAAGCTTTATGTATTACTGTGCGGTATTTTGTCATCGTTAAACCTTAAAACTCATGGCTCTGTAGATTGCTGGATTTCATGTCTCACTGGTACATCAAACAATGAAACCCTTTCATCTTTGTCGTGTGGGGTTTTTTTTCATACCCAGGAACACTGTGTCTGAATATCAGTTTATCTTGTTAACCTCTCTGCGTGGCTGAACGTTGTCTGTAGTAGAATAAAATCATCTGTCAGGCCCCTAATAATATCTTTCTGTGACATTTATGACACTTTCTCTCAAATAACAAGCATGTCTGGTGGGATGATGCAGCAAAGACAGGGTGATATAAAAGAAACCTGTTGGTAGCCTATTATTGAATCCTGGGGTGGTTTATTACAAAAACAATACGAGTTAGATAACTTCCTAGGGACTTGATAATGATAATGAGGCCCTTTTTGTACCTTTACAATGAAGGCTCTGTCCAAAAAGGTATTTACAAGCAAAGGCCCCACCCACCCCATATGAACTTTGTAATGCCCTGTCTATGGAGTCCTCGAAGAAACAAAGTCTTCTTAAAACTCAGTTGCTCACTGTATTTAGATATTTTTGTTCATTTTCAATCTTCTGTAAAGCATCATTGGGCCTCTTGAAAATGACAAAAATCTAAGTTGTCTGTGAAGGTTCTCAGTCATCCAGGTCATCGCAGTCTAAGGAAAAAAGTTATAATAATAATAAGAAGAAGAAGAACTTAACAACAACAACAACACATCTTGATGCATTCTCAATCATACAGGTAAGTAAATCTCCAAAGGTTGATTCTGTTCATCTGGACTTAGCGTTTTCAGTGGGAGAAACGTTTCATCACTCATCCAAGTGACTTCTTCAGTCTCAGCTGACTGCAGCTTTCCCCAACCTGATAAACAGTACATTTGCATAATGACCGAAACCAGCCCACTGAAGGGACAATGGGCTGTGAGGTCAGTTTCTTCATGATTATGCAAATTCTTGACCATTGATCAACAACCACTGATCAAAGACCACTGATCAATGGCCATGAGTACCATTCATGTCACGGTCGGACACACTTCAACACTCACCTGGGGCACTTTGAGTATTTAGTAATGCCTTTTGGACTAACTAACACTCCTGCTGTCTTCCAGGCTCTGATCAATGATGTGCTGAGAGACTTTATTAACCATTTTGTCTTTGTCTATCTAGACGACATCTTGATCTTTTCCAGGACCCGGACCGAGCACGCCAACCACGTACGCCTGCTGTTGCAACGCCTACTGGAGAATTGCCTTTTTGTGAAGGCAGAAAAGTGTGAGTTCCATGTGCAAACTGTCTCTTTTCTGGGGTTCATTGTGGAGCAGGGGCGTTTATGAGCGGACCCGGCCAAGGTCAAGGCCGTGGTGGAGTGGCCGATACCCAAGACCCGCAAGGAACTGCAGAGGTTCTTGGGCTTCGCTAATTTCTACCGCCGTTTCATACGGGATTTCAGCAAGGTAGCTCTTCCTCTAACCACTCTCACCTCTCCTAAGCTGTTCTTTCAGTGGTCCCTCACAGCCCAGCAGGCGTTCGATCATCTCAAGCGCCTGTTCTCCTCCGCTCCGGTTCTGGTCCAGGCGGACCTCAGCCAGCCCTTTGTCGTGGAGGTGGACGCATTCGATTCCGGTGTGGGGGCGGTCCTCTCCCAACAGGTCGACGGCAAGCTTCACCCTTGTGCCTTCTTCTCCCATAGATTGTCTCAGGCGGAGAGAAACTATGATGTGGGCGACAGGGAGTTGCTCGCCATCAAGCTGGCCCTCAAGGAATGGTGGCATTGGCTGGAGGGTAGCGAGCAGCCTTTCGTGGTGTGGACGGACCATAAAAATCTGGCGTACCTCCAGGCAGGTAAACGTCTCAGCTCTCGACAAGCCAGGTGGGCATTGTTTTTCACACGCTTTCACTTCACCATAACCTACAGGCCCGGTTCCAAGAACACCAAGCCCGACGCTTTATCTCGCCAATTCGCCCCCAGAATGGACGAGGACGAGAGGGAGAAGCCTGTCCTGCCTCCCACATGCATTGTGGGCGCACTCACATGGGAGATTGAAAAAGTTATCAGGGACGCACAGCGGCAGGAACCGGACCCTGGGACTGGCCCGGAGGGAAAGCTGTACG